>CAIGRQ010153032.1:0-18508 GCA_903798375.1 Fraxinus sp. D2006-0159
TTATTTATATTTTATACAAACTATAAATACAATTTTACTTATTAATAATTTAATTAAAAAACATTAGAAAATATTCAATTCCATACATACATAAAAATCAAAATTCCTTAATTAATATAATATGCCTATTATCGGTCTATATATGGGCCAACAGCATAATATTCATCCATATCCCAAGGCTACAATTATCAGACATTTTCATTTTCTCCATTTTACCCTTGTTTTTTTGACTGTTTAGTTAGGCAACATGTTTCACAAAAGTGGAAAAAAACTTTAATAGAAAAGGGATATGGGAAGGTAAAATACGTCTCAAATGAATAGTAAATCCATCATATCCCTCTTTTAATATATATATATATATATACCATTGCAAACGTGTGTGCTTTGTGTTTTGAAGAGAAAATTGTGGCTGCTTCCTATCGTCTCCTTTGTGCCTTTGCCTTCTCTTTACCTTTGTGGCTTGCAAATCACCACCATAACTTTGTTCCTTTGTGGGTGAGAAAGGAAGAAAGCAACCATAAGTGAATATAGGTTGTGAGTCGGAGTTTAATTGATTGTTTGATATCGATTGATAAGTTGAAACTGAGCCCGGATTCCACAAATTGAAGGTCCATTCCGCAACACAAAAAATTATATACAGTCACAAAAAAATAAATTTGAAGATACCTTATTTTCAGAATAATTTCATCTAATTTTTGTAATGTCACAACATTTATCAATTCACCTAATTTTTCAATTTAGACCCCTATATGTTCCACAGTTGTGTAATTAACCTAAATTTAAATAATATTAAAGATATTCTGTAGAATTATACTTGTAATAGTTGAATACTGTCCTCGTGAAAATTTTACGGTGGAGTTTAAGCGCAAGGAATAAATTGAATTGTGTTTTCGATATTTATTTATTTTTTGGAAAAAAGTTTAGAACAGTTTCAGTTGATCTCTGATTTTAATTAGGACCCAAATCAGAAATAATTTTGATTAGCCATCATATAGTAAAATATGCTTCAAAAGATTTTTAAAATATGCAGTCAGTTGCCTTGTGGCTTCCATTTTCTTGTTTATAAAAACATTATGCTTTGCATTGACAGCACAATAATATGGATAGTGATTTTTATTCAAGTTGGATTATATTAATTGAACAATAGTCCAACACAAAATCTCAATTACATCAAGAACAATTTGGTTCCCACTTAAATTTGTACCAAACATATATTATCCTCTTTAAAATCTTGACTTATGTTGTACATATTCCATTCCAAGTAAAATGTTATCTTTACACAATGGACCACTTGCAAATGCAACATGAATATGCATTCTGTCTAAACGTATTCAGTTCAACATAACTAACGTGTCAATCTATAGTTAAGAGTGGACATTTTATCCGAAACAAAGGTTTCAATCAGTTCCCGGATTTAAAAAAAAAAAAACTTAAGGAATCAAATCGAAAACCAAGCACCAACTTGGTCCTAGACGATTTTTGGTTCTTGAACCAAAATTGTGTATTTTTTATAAGTTTTAAAAAAAGAAAAAATATATAAAAAACAATTTAGTCACATGATCCATTGAGCCGATTGGATGCAAAGGAAACAATGAGATGAAAATAGAAGTAGACAATATTGATTATTATAATGTTTTCAGATGGATGAATTTATATATATTTTTTATCATTTGTAAAATCTAGTACTTTTTATTGTTAATTTGTAGTTTTTGATTTGTTGTTTGAATATGTAATTTGGTGTTTACATTTTGCATGATCTTGGATGCTAATTGGTGACATATTTTGCAAAGCACAATGACTTTTTTTTTTCTTACATGTAAGTCCTTAGAAAACATTCACTAAGTTACTTACAGAATCTCAGTCTTTTTGCGTTTCACTTGGAATGCAAAGCATTCTTTTCGATCTTGTACCTGGTACACTTAACACCAACTAAATCTTGATTCTATGAAGTAGCAAACTCTCAAAAATAAATAAATAAAATGAACTGACCAATTGACGACGCTCCTCATTCATTATAACAATATTTGATAAATTCTATTGTTTAACCACGAAGAGTGTATCTGACGGAGACACTCGCTAGATCTAATTAGAGTTCCTTGATGAATCGTCTCTTTCTTAATGAAATATCTGTCTAGCCCTTATCTTGCTAACGACGCCCTTCTTATCTACGAAATTGACNACGAAGAGTGTATCTGACGGAGACACTCGCTAGATCTAGTTAGAGTTCCTCGGCGAATCGTCTCTTTCTTAATGAAATATCTGTCTAGCCCTTATCCTGCTAACGCCGCCCTTCTTATCTACGAAATTGACCCTTCCTTTGCTGAGAGAAATCCATCAGGGTAAAAATACTATAAATGCAAAATACAAGAGGAGTGAATGCTTTATTTTTTTGCTATTTTTTCATTTGTGGATTGTTAATCCTAAGGATTTCATTTCAATTGGAATTTGATTTTTCACCACATACGAGGTGACATATTTTGCTAGATATTGAATGCTATTTGTTGGCATATATTATTTCTTCTATTTTTGCTAAATAATGGAAAGATAATTTGTATTGTCATCTCATATTCTTTAAAAAATTTATAGGTTGAATTGAAATGTGAACCAACTGTTCGGATTCAAATTTTGTTCCAATAATTATGTGGATTCAAATGATTTCATTTATGTAATATCTATGATCAATATCCATTTTGTAATGGGTGGTTCCGAATAATGAAATACCCGAAACAACTCACCGACACTTGAGCCTATCTCTAATGATCAAAAAATCTTATTCATAACAGAATTGTAAAGACCCAAGTACACAAGAATATAACATGTAATGCTTCAAATATACTCGATATATATTTCTTTTCAAAAATACACGATTGATCACTTGCACATGTAATGTGGATCTACAATCTTCATAATTGTCTATGATTCAACATATTAAACATGTCAATCTATAATAATCGAGCATCTCATTTACAACAGAACTCTTAAGGACATAAGTGCACAAGAGTTTACTATGTAGTGTTTCAAATCTCCTAGTTGAACTCGACCCATTATGCCGTAAATGTCAATAATTAAGTGCAAGCACAATATGAGATGCATTTGTATTCACATAGATAATCTATTTGAATATTTATTTTGGAAATCATTGCAACTGAAGCTGAACAACCTGGTTCTAGCATACTAAATATCCCGGTTAAGATGAAGGAAAAGACTGGTATAGCAAAAAATAGGCAAACATGACAGAACTCAATTAGTCATGCACGATGAAAGGCATCCTAAACTGTAATATGCTTGAGAATAAAGAATGCAAGGGAAAGTGGGAATCCATTTTATGCGGCCTTGAATAACAAGAATAAAAAAAATTCTTGCCTTGAGAATACTTCCAGCAGCCTTTACTTTGAGTAAGATTCTAATATTCCATTCCTTAGAATCCCACTTTTTCTCAACACACGCATCTTTTTCAATTTCGAATACCATTCCAGTCATTTTTATCCTTTTAGTTTTCCAGCCAATACAAACTCGAGGGGTCAACAAGGTGCAACCAATCAGCATTTTACACCAGCTCTATTTAATGATTGAATTTCACACAAATTGAGCTTGTGTTTGACAAGCATTTTGGGAAAAAAATAAATTCTGGAATAGTGATTGATGGAAGAATGTGTGGTTAAAAAGTGAGGAGATGTGTAATATTATTTTATTGATAGAATGTGTGATTAAAATGAAGAAATAGAGAAAAAAAGAGAGAGAAATCGAATGGGTGTCAAACAAGGGCTGATTCTCATATGCTATCAGATTCTTCAATAGTAAATTACCCTATTAAATACGAGAACGTAAAATAATGAACAAGACTTTAGTACAAGAAAGAATAACTGACCATAATCTCTCTTCTAAAATGGAGAATATTATACATACATGACATGCATATAGAATAAAACTTTTGAAAGCAGTGATGAAAGCTAAAAGCAACTCCATATGATCAAACAATGAACAGAAGTTATGGCTTTATGGCAACATCAAGTAAAGGCAACTCAAGTACTTGTAAATGTACCATTACTAGAAGGACCATTGGTTCCTGCAAAGAGACTTGAAATAGATGGTGAAAAATATTCATTCTATTTTTGGTTGTACAACACCACATTACTAGTTAAAATCTCTATATATCAAAATAATAGAGCAAGCAAAAAGTGCAACAATTTAGCAAGTAGCTGTTGTTAATCAAATGTAGCACCACAACTCGAATGACCAACCAACACGATCGTTCATTCTCTTAAATAAAAAAAATATTATATATATATATAAAAGCTTCTTAATAGTAGATGTATAGAAAAACAATATATCAAGCAACTATTTTCTTGTGTGTAGGGGAACAAAAAAATTATACTGGACTGATGCACGGAAAAAAAATTCCATTAAAAAATTTTCATTTTACCTTCAAAAAATGAATTGGAAGCCCAGTACCCCACCTTCCCCTCGCACCTGGTTAGAGTGAAAAGGAGGTATGAAAGAATCTTAATGGTGTGTCAAAACATGATTTTCATACCATAATAAGACAAATTTCTAGAAAGTTAAATTACTTGATTTTCTATTGTGGGATAATTTATTAATATTGATCTCTTAGTTCTCTATTTTAGTGTAAGACAAATATTTAACATATTAACTTGAACTAAAACTCATTTATTTTGAAGAAGTTCCAACAAAGAGAGTTTGAGCAATATATGCACAAGTCTTTCTATATTTATCTTTGTCCTGGTATACAGTTCATATATAAACAGACGGAGAAACTTAAAAGTCAATACTGGATCCTACAGATAATATGATGTATGTACTAGGCAGTCTCATCACGACCCATTTGATGAGAAGCATCATAACATTTCCCATCTGCAATTCAATCCTATCCATTCACTAGCGAAACTATTGAGGAATTCTGCTTTTTAACACTTTACATAAAGGTTTCCAGAGATTCCTCCAAACTGCATAAAATATCCGAACATATCAGAATCAAATAATCTTTCCTCACAAGCTTGATGGAACTAGTGCACAGACATTTTTCAAGGGAGAAGAAGAATTTTCCTACATCAGATCACAAATAATGATAAGTCTAATATATTTTCTTATAAAATTGTTATACATTACAAGTCAATAGTTGTCTCTTTCATTAACCAGGTTAAGCCATCCTTCTAGAGGATTAGTAATGAGTTGGAAAACACGAATATTGGTTGAGGTGAATTTACTCTCCTTTAGTGGTTGATCATGTCGAGTTTTTTAATATATACGTGCATTGAAGCATAATTCTTAATTTAAGCCTCAAAATTAAGATACATAGTTATAGATTCGGTTTATTTATCATGGCTGTGCAATGAAAGATGACATGAAGAATTCAACACAGGAGTTAATGTGTGCATGATGAGCATATTTCATAAGTTTCTAGCAATAGGATAATTTAGCATTCAGAACTTGGTTTTAAGCAATGCAATGTAAATTCTAGTGACATCATATCCATGATGACAATAAATTAAGAAGCAACTAAACATATGTCATGTGCATATCCATGTTAATAAAATTCATTGACCTCTATTCATAAAGACAATAATTTAAGAAGCAACTCAACGTAGGTCATATGTATACCCATGTTAATAAAATCCATTAACCCCCAAAGATTAGAAAATGCAGTGTAAGAAAAATTAGTAGATTCACATCCAAGTATCTCCAAGGCCAATTAAGGTCAAGTAAAGGGGAAAGTAAGTGGTCGTCTCCTGGTTCTGACTTGACATGTGTTTTATCATATGAAAGCACAGAAGCAAGTACAATAATTTATTTTCTTTTTGAAGGGTCCCAAAGAATTGGGAACCAACTTCTTTATGCTATTTGAAGAATTTAAAAGATCTGATTGGGACTCTCTCCTCTCTTTAATACTTTGTGGAATAAGTTCTAAACTTTTTGAAGGAAACAAAATGGAATATATTCATTATGCAAGTATGCCACTCCAGGACTTCAATCAAAGCTAAGGAGTAACAATTCTTCCCCTTTTTATGGGTCATTTGACAAGTTAGATATTTATTTAACATTGCTCAAAATATTTTCTAACAAGCTATAATAAAATATAAATGCTAAGCTTTTGCCCAAAAATATGCACAAATGTACTTATCATGCCTCAAAGATAAGATAGGTGTGTGTAGCCATGCACTGCGTGTGAAGTTGAGATACCTCAGAAAGAACTGAAGCACACAGCAGGTGTCCTCTTTCCATGAATAAATTCTCTCACTGCTGGAAAGAATCTCCACGCTGTATTGAAAAGGAGTGGTCCCACTTTTGTTTGTCTATGTGTGTGTGTATGTGAAGGGGAAAAAGAAAAGAAAAGAGATGAGTGGAAAAATTGGAGCAAGTCTATGCACTTCAAATAGCTGGCATATCTTCTTGTTACAAGCCAACCAATAGATCAAATGCAAAAGACAATCAAAGCATTGCACATCACTTAATCATTACACACCAAAGCTGTAAATAAACCAATAAAAAATTGGAAAAATGAAAAATGAAGTGCACTTATTAACTAAATCTGGTCTACAATCTCTCCTAAGGAGAAGTATATGTTCACCAATTTCCCAGTTTTTCCATGTATGCGTGGTGTATTAATGCACCAGTCAACAGGATCATCCTTTGAAACAAATGAGTTTCAAGGTTTCAGCACATTATAGATAGTGGATTCCTCCAATCCATATCAGAATAAAATTTCACCATTAATTCAAAGAATACGGTTCCTAAACTTTTCCTGGCGATCGATATGAATACACAGGAAATAAAGTCTAAAGTGAATCTATGCTTGTATCAAACCTAAGGTGTCAAGTTTTTTTAACAAGTCAAAGTCCAGAGGAATTTTAAATGGCTACTGCTGCTGTGTGAGAATGGAAACGGAAGTTGCAAAAGAGGACCCACATATGTGTGAAACTGGAAGGACAAGTTCTCTTTTCGTGTCGCATGAAGATTGAATTGGATCCGATGTTCTGCTGGCCCTGTTCAAGATTCTATGCTTCCCATGTACCCCACCTCTCTCTCCTTATTTGCTTATAAGACGTCCCCGAGCACAGCTTTAGTACATGAGAATTGGTCAAAGGAAACAAAAAATAGATAAAAGCAGTAGTAGATAGTTTTCTTTCTACAAGTATCAGGAATGCAAGATTGCAGTACACAGAATATAGCAAAATTGTATTTCACATTCATGGGTGATAGCAGATTGGAATAGGCACATTAGATCTTTTCAGCATAGCTCCACATAGATAGTTTCCTTTCACTCATAACACGAATCTCACTTATTTCAAAATCATCTTATTGAAGACAACTAGATGTATCATTATCACCACCAAGGAAAGAGCGTGCATCCTACATCAAGAATGTCCATTCCTTCTGAAAGACACTTATTCCTTCAAGGTGCAAATGGAACTGGAGATTCGGGACTCGTACTTTCCACCGATGCTAAGCCAAGACTAAAATGGACTCCTGACCTCCATCGGTGCTTCATGGAAGCAGTTAATCAACTAGGTGGAGCAGACAGTAAGTGCATGCCTCATTTCATGTTCATGAAGCACCAATGAAGTAATCTGCTACTGTATGTAGCTAATTAATATGATTCCTTTGTTGCAGAAGCTACTCCAAAATCAGTGCTGAAACTTATGGGCATTCAAGGTTTAACCTTGTACCACTTAAAGAGTCACCTTCAGGTAAATTATTAATGACAAAAAGCTGTAGTAGAGTTCTGCACGAGAGAAAATAGGCCTTTCAGTTTGACCACATTTAAGCTTATGCATTCTATGGCAAATTAAGGTTTTGATATAGCCATTTCAAAGCAGTCAAGTTCTTTGAAAACATCGTTATCCCTACTTTTGACTCCAGGAAAACCATTGAGAATTCTGAAACACTACAATATCATCTAAGAAATAAGGTAATAAACTATGAAAAACTTTTATTCATAGTTTAGATAGCATTTTCTAGATCATATTATCTTAGCATTTTCAAGGGTTTTCACGAAGGTTCCAAGCCCACATAAAGGAAAGAGGTTGTTGTAGATTAACAACCCACGTGAAACTGTCACATCTGGTTTAGTACTGGGTATCAGGTGCTAACAAACAAGATGTCCATGAAATGAATGCAGCAGAAATGAAAATGCTAAGATAATATGAGGCAATACTAGACTTGATAAGACAAAAATGAAAATATACTCCTATAAGTAAAGGTCGCATCTGTTTAGGATAAAACAAGGGAAGGACGATTTAGGTGATTAGGACATGTCTTGACTCCCCGTTAATAAGAGTGATTTGATCTCTGTTGAAAAAGTTAGGAGTGGACCAAAACTAACATTGCATGTTGATTGTTGGAGTTTCTCCAAATCTAGTTGCTCCACACATAGCAATGAATAAAATGGACTTCAGATAAAGGATTTATGTAGCCACCTCAAATTTATTGGAATAAGGCTTAGTTTATTGTCATTTCATTTTTAAGAAAACCAAGAGTGTTGCATTGTGCATATGTGGGTATGTATGTACTCCATTCGTGTGCATATGCATATGTGCATCATGGGTAAACATAAAGAGAAGTTGTAGTCTAAACCTTTTTATTTACATGGCAGAAATACAGGCTTAGCAAGAACCTCCATGGACAAGCTAACAGTGGGAGCAATAAAGCAGGTAAGAAATCCAATAATTTCCAGGAAAATAATTTTACAGACAACTCCTGTTGTGTTTGTTAAGTTCGATAATGGTTACAGTCACGGGAGAAAGAATGTCCGAGACATATGGAACTCAAATGAGTAATCCAAGCATGGTAGCCCAGACAAATAAGTAAGAATGAAAAATTATACTACATGTTCTTTCTATGTTGATTCACATTATTGATTTGATAATATGATCAATTAACACTGCTGTACTGTAATATCTTAAAATTCAGAAATTTACACTTGAGCGAAGCATTGCAAATGCAAATTGAAGTGCAAAGAAGGCTACATGAACAGCTGGAGGTAAAAAAAAGCTCCATTCGTAAAGCAATTGCAAGTTCTTTGATACCTACACAAGGGGAATACATATTCTTATTTTATGAATCAAAGTAAAGTGTGACCTCTTCAAAACCCTCTGAAATCTGAAACCAGAAAAGTTATCAGATTTTTGGAAGATCTACCATGAAAACATGCATCTTAAACAAATTAATTTCATGAGGCAAATATTTCACACATGTAGGATTGCGATGGCAAATTTAATCCCTCATTGAAATGAAACTTGCCTAATAAACAATACTAGGCCAAAATTCATATTTCCGACAATTAATGTTGAATTTTATGCAGCATTGAAAACAGGGTTTACTCTGTATGTGTAGGTACAGCGCCATTTACAGCTACGAATTGAGGCCCAAGGTAAATATCTACAGTCTGTACTGGAGAAAGCAGAGGAAACCCTCGGAACACAGAACTTGGGGACAATTGATTTGGAGGCAGCCAAGGTTCAGTTATCTGATTTGGTGTCTAAAGTATCCACCCAGTGCCTGAATTCTGAATTTACAGGGATGAAAGAAGTGTCGGATTTGTGCCTACAGCAAATAAAAACAACTCAGCCAACGGATTGTTCAACAGAGAGCTGCTTAACCTCCAGCGAAGGTTCTCTCAGGGACCAAGAATTGTACAACAACCAAATAGGATTGAAAACTTTGAATTTTCGAGAACCTACAGAGTCGAGGAATACTGACAATGTACTCAAGGTGCAGAAACTGTGCGAAGACCTGAAAGAAAGCAGCAGATTTCTTTGCACAACAAATGACAATGTAGAAAAAGCATTTGCTACAGAAGAGAACTCCAGAAATTTATCGATGGCAATTGGACCATGGAATGGCAGCAGTAGCCGTTCAGAGGAAAGATTTAGAGAAGCTGAAGCAGCTGCTAAATATTTAGACCGAGATGCTCATAGATCAGAGAAGCAGAAGACAAAACTACCTTACTTTACAACAGAACTGGATCTAAACATAGATGACAAAATTGATCCTGCTTCAAGTTGCAAGCAATTTGATTTGAATGGCTTCAGCTGGGGCTGAGAGGAAAATATTATATTACTTCAAGGAAGAATGTTTAAATTCAATTCCAGAAACTGAATTCTCTCATCCTGCCACATTCAAAGCATTGTAACATAATGAGTTGTGCTTGTGTGCATAATTTTTTGAATCTAAGTTGATGATCGAAGGACACTAGCTCAAGATTTCTTCACAGTTATATAATATTGACTTTAAATTTATCGCTACATTTGTTTCTCCTGCGATAGTTAATTTTTCAGCTGTTTTTGGAGGGAGGGTTTTCCTGTAAAGAAGCTTGCACGTCGATCTTTAATCCATTTTTTGATCGTTTGAAATTTCAGTTGGACCCATTTGTGTATTGATTACTGCCTCATGCCCCATGTTTATATTCTATCCGCCACGTCGCACCATGTGTGCAAACTTTAACCGACCGGTTCGATTCAGTAAGAATCTTATTGCCACAAGCAACATCAAAAACAAAATGAAAAGAAAGCAAACATATCAGAAAGAGAGAGAGAGAGAGAGAGAGAGTATAACCCAAACCATTATGATGCATTGATACAGACATGTATCAACTGTGCCAACACAAGATTTTTCAAAAATCTATTAACATGACACGTTAATTAAATTCTTTAACATTCTTCATTTATATAATATAAATTTATACTTGTTATTAATTTTTATTATTGAAATATTTTAAATATGAGTACATATTTTTTATTTATTAATAAATTTGAGTTAAAAATATATAATATTCTAAATAAAAAAGAATAATGACTATGGTAGAGTGTTCGAGGAGTGTCAATATTTGACACTTGTCTGACACCAACATGTGTCGGACACGGACACATTATCATAGCCAAAGTATTCGTGCTACATAGCCAAATCCTATTGCAATCACGTATTTAAAGAGGTTTCAGAACATGAGAACAGTTGGGAACATTAATCAAATGAAGTACTTCACCATCTGAACTTCCTTTTGCTTGAAACCACATTTCTCATAAAATGGTCTGTTATCAATACTGCAATCAAGAATCACCTTGTAACACCCTGTTAATCGAGCATGATCAGAGAGGAACTCGACTATCTTCTTCCCTAATTGCTTGCCTCGAATACTGGAATCTACCACTACATCTTCAATATGACCAACTTTCCCACAATTCCTTATAAATTTCTTTTCGATGAACACACTCCCAGTGGCAACAATCTTCCCTGATTTGTCATCTTCTATTACACATACAAGATGGTCGTCCCCATATTTAGCAAGCTCCTGAAATCTCTCTTGGAATCTCTCATCAGAGACAGAATCGCAAACAGTAAGCTGTTGAAGTAGTTCAATGAAACCCTTGTTGTTGTCAGAGATCTCCAATTTCCTGACTAGAAATATCTCTTCTGCAGAGGAGTTAGTGGTCTGCATCTTTTCTTCAAATAGACCTCAGATTCTGGAAGTTTATGAAAAAAAAAATTACTTAACAAAGAGAAAAGAGGATGAAATTGCTACGAGGACCAATTAAAGGAACATACATGGAAAGCCACAAAACAAAATGATGGTTTGTTTACAGCCTTGATCATAAGTAATCACCTTTGTAAAATACTTAGCAATTAACGAATCTTATTTAAGAAGATGACATCAGAAGATTCATCTAAACATTATATACTTCTGCTCGAGCAGTTTTATAACCTAGATGGCAGGGGATGAAAGAGCTGGCCTAACAACTTTCCATGACCAGAGAAAGGAGCAGGCCTAAGGAGGCCCTATGACTTATAGACAAGCCAATGGAGGCTGGCTATTCGTGACTGCATATAAAAAATGAAAAACCAGAACCTAGATCGTGTAAGAAATTAGAGAGTCAATCAGGTTAAGAGTTATGATCACAGTTGGTTCATGATGACATATAGATGGATCATGCATTATCTATGAAAACACACACATACGGTATGAATCTATTGTAACAAGACAACTCCATGTCCAACCAAGCAGATTGTCCTTTTTTTTCTCTGATATCAATTGCTGTCCGAAACCACCACTTCTAACATAGATTATAGAAGTTGCCCAACATGAAATTTCCAATCATTGTTAATAAGTTCAAAATTAATAATATAATATGGTGACATAAAGAAAGTAGCCACATAATAATTAGTAAGAATGAAGAATGAAGAAAATAACTAGTTCAGATGGTTATTTATGACTTCTAGGTTTTGAACAATCCATGTTCAAAACTTAACTTGAGATCAAATATGCAAACATAAACATGGAGTTTTTGAGGCATTTTATCAAACGTGTAGCAGGGAAGGCAGGCATAACAAAAAAAACAAGGGAAACTTTAGTTCTAGCATTGGATGCTACGAAATTCACCGCTGAAAGTAAAGATAAGATATCGATCAATTTTTCGTGTAACAGTTGGGTTTGGGAGTAGAGAGTTGTACTAGCTACAAAGAGAAATGGGGGTGAGATGTGCTCTCCAATTGATCAACCGTGCCAAGGAAAAATTGTACGGCTAAATAAGAATGATACTCTCTCTATTGTACACCAACATTACATTTCCAGATTTCAGAACCAATTGAGGATCCACATTTTAAAAAACTAATTCTGAATCCTTAAATTACCTACAGGGGTGTAGTTAAATTCCACATCGAATTAATATAAGAATATTAACCATAATATAAGGGCTTGGCTACTCACCTGTCCCACTGGAATTTAGTCCTGGGTATTTCACCACTTACACTTGAGGGCTGGCTGGTTTGTTCTAAAGGCAAGGAGAAATTCATAGACAACTACACAAAAAAAATTAAAGAGAGAATCTCGAGGGAATTGCTTTTTCATACGTATTTTGAGAATCTAGATTATGCATATGATCAAATCTCGTGTACATCCACTGCAACTTTGATAATATACAATATGTATTCCTCAATGTGTGTTTCCTTGTGTATCCAGATCGTATACAATGTGTAAAAAGGGGAGATCGAATTGCAATTATAGAATGTAAGTATGTGAAGGTTGAACCAAAGATCTTGCATTAAAATTACACAGATTCACCAATGTATAATTGTTTTCTTCAACTACTTTTATTCTTTGTATAAGGAAGGTTTCCATCAATAAACAAAAATTTTGGGGAAAAAAAAAATTCCAAGGAGCTGGAAAAGAGAATGACAAATAATGGAGGTTCTGTTAAAATCAAATCATGCACAACAATCAAATCGAGTGCGACATCAACCCAATAGATTTAATACATATTTTTACACAAATAAATCTGAAATTACCTTCCAAGTTTGGTGATGAAGGAGATGACTTATACTTTCGAAATCGCTGCAGCACAAGAAAATTGAAGCCAAATTAAATATCCCACAGAAAATTGTCAGTCCAACAGCGAAAAATGAAAACCCATAGCCGATTTCCCCCCTCCATCACAGTAAATAAGGCTGGAATTGGAGTAAAAGGTACCAAACTTTGTCCATCTTACGGTTTTATCCGAACCTATAAACATCTGACATTTGTACTCAAACATTTAAATATTTATGTAAATGGTCTCAAACTCTTACATTCTTAGAGGGTGTGGAGTAGAGATTAAAATCAGATTAAAATTGAAAATATAATCGTTATTGTTGATTTTTATTAGACATGTGAGATCCAATAACGATCATATTTTCAATTTTAATTGACTAATATACTTTAAATAATCGCACCGCACGTTTTAATATGTTACGTGGGCCCCAATTATGTTAGAATTTTCCAACAGGATATCCTTCTTCCTGCTGATACTGTGATTTAGTTCTCGTTTGACACTCATTAATTTCTCTTTCTCATTCTCATTTTCATTTTTTATTTCAATCACACATTCTTCTAATAAAATAATATTACACACAAATCAAAAAAAATTCATCACTTTTTCACCACACATTCTTACATCAATCACTGTTCCAAAAATTCTTTTCTACTCAAAATGAGTTTCAAACAGGGGTTTAATCACACCAACATGGCAGGTGTAAATTTCCAAAGTTCTTTCATCATGAAATGTCACAAATCACTTTGGCTGGGCATTTGATCAAGAAGCTTGAGCAAGCATGGTGGCATACATGCCGGTTTCTTTGTGGTCGGCTAATTAATTCTCAGGCTGCTTCTGATCTGGTCTAGTCTTTCTGCTTTGCTCGTTTTTAGGGGAGTGGTGGGGATTTTACAGAGCTGAGATGATCATGTTTTGTTAGTCATGGCGAGGACCTTAGTTTTGGCAGTGTTTTGTGGCGCTACTAGTTTGTTAGCGTCGTCACATGGTTGAGCCATGGTTGATATTTGAACGATACGATTTCTCGTGCAATGCGTAGCACTCTTTTAACGTTTAATGTTTGTTTATTCTCGTTGAACTTCTATCCCAGATTATATTTGCTAATTCAATTAATTGTGGGACGCTAGATAAAATTTGTATGCAACATCATTATTCTTCCTTTTAAGGTGAGATTATAATACATTTGGTGTTACATGTCTAAACAAAATTAAAGAGTGAGTCGTTCCATTCAATTCTTGTTTGGTGGCTATTTTTTAGGAAAACGTTATTTTGAAGAGTGAATTTTTAGAGAATGTGTAGTTAAAAAGTGTGGAAAAGTTTCTAGTTTACGTGAAGAATATTTTATTGTGTGAATGTGTAGTTAAAAATAAGTATATAGAAATTTTTTTTAAAGAATGAGAGACAAGTTGGAGCTTAGTCAATTATAAATAAGCTCGGGAGTGTAGGATATTTTTGATTGAATAGGAAAAGCTAAAACTGAAAAATATAATAATTATTATACTAACATTACAATTTTTGTTAATAATGTCACATCTTAATTGTAATGAAAGTTTTTAAATTTTGTTCATTTTTGTTCTCATATTTCCAATTTTTTTGTAACATTTTTATATTTTACTTTCAATTAATTGATACATCTTCCCTATTATAACGATTTTGGTCCAAATGTTTTAATGTGGAAAAAATATTTTCGAGTTAATATATTTGTTTTAATCTTACTTATTTAAGACTATAAAAAGTAAATAAGACTTTTTATTCAATTCTAACGAATGGACATTAATTGACATTACTTGGAATAAGACTTGTTAATTAAAGTAAGGTTGATGTTAAAATACGACCAAAAAAGTAGGGATATAAGTACAAAAATGAGTAAAAGTTAAGGATCTTTATAAAAATAATGGTGTGAATATGTTTAAAAAAATTAAAAAGAAAAAAAGGGAGGAGTTGTACGTAGCATTTTATACACGGCATTATGATCGAGAAGCCATTTTGGATTGTTTTGTCAACTCTTTGGTAGTGGTATACACGCCATAAATGACCGAGTGAAGTGCCCGAGTTTACACAGCGTTGCACGTGTTTCTTTTCCAACCCGGTCCAGATATTTATTTTTAACCACAAATGTTGCTTAATCATTCTAGTTTTTGACTACAACATTGTACCAACTTTTTCTTTATTTCTTGCCCCCGTTTGACGATTATTATTTGAATTTTTTTTATATATTCATTTTCAATCATATATATATTCATATAATAAAATATTTTACACGTAAATTAAAAAAATTCATACTTTCTAATAACACATTTTTTTAAATGTTTCCAATGTGGAGACGCCTACAGATTTCGACTTTCTACTCACGTTTCACACATGACGCCACTAACTTTCATATCTCTGCTACCAAACACTTTTGCTTTTTATTGCATTATTTATAGCCAAACTCTAAAACAATAATCGCAAACAGCATTCTAAAAAGTTCGTCTATGCGGCTTGATGTTCAAGTGAAATGCCACGCTTGGCAATGAGCTAGTGGTGCATTATTAATTTTCTTTTTCTTTTTATAGCCATTTATTTGACTTTAGTCTCAGATTTTTAATTAACTTTATTTGTATAAAAGTAAAAAATAAAAGCACGTTAAGAAAATTTAAGTAGGATTATCTAATTGAAAGTTGAAACTATGAAAATAGTCTAGCTTTTACATTTCGAAATTTTTTAAAATTGTACAATTGACTAATAGTAGGTATTATTAATTAGATATAGTATTTTATAATTTTAGATGTCAGTTATGTATTATTTTAATTATTAAATAATTTTTAAAATGATAAAAAACTTAAAAATTATATTTTAAAAAATAAGAAAACGTCTTTTTACGCCTAGACTCGTAAACCTTGAGGCTTCACCTCCACATCTAATCGTACTTTACGTTTTTTATAACACCGATCTCAAATTAAAAGACGATTATTGAATAATACTGTAAGATATATTAAGTACAAAAAGTAGATTTTTGTGAATCCTCCTCTCTATTTGTGTGCGCCATTGTCTTTAGAAGTTATACTAGCCACTTGACTACTCGCAATCGGAGTTTACTCAACCGTGATTGCACTTTATTAATATTACTTTTAACTATGTTTACAAAAACAAAAAACTTGTTTATAAAAGTTTATTAGTATTTCTTAGCTTTTGAACGTCAACATATGTAAATTAGGTTTTTCTTCTGTAACTATTCATAGTATAGTTGGTAGTCGAAAAACTTTTGTAATATAGTGCTTATTGATGGTGATTCCTTCACCAACCATTGTAATTTTCTATTTTCATCATTGATTGAATAGATTATTGCCGTAGAATGTCACAATTACAAGTAGATTCGAGATTAGGCGGAACGTAGTTTAGTGGAGAAGACTATTGCCGTAGAATATCACTTTCAATACCCTCTTGAAAGGTGCCTGAAAGATGTGTGCATACCCTATATATACTCGATAATTAGTTTCGTACGTATTTTGATTCTCGGTAATTAGCTTTCAAATAAAAATCTTTGAATCTCACAATAAGAAATTTGTCAAAAATTTTGTTAAGAGAATAAGAAATATTCCAAGTCATTCCACTTTTGAAATTAGGCAAAAAAATATGCCACCGCATTCTTTCATAACAAGTTCGGTGCAATAAATTGAACAAGATTAATGAAGAGCGGCACGTATGAGATGATTGTCCATTAATTTCTTCAAGGATTATCTCGAGCTAATTATGAAATTATTAAACATCATAAAACATGAAAAAGAACGCTACCATATTGTCATACACGTCGACTCAATTTAGTGCGCTGTTAAAACATATTGGCTACGTTGAATTTGAATGCAAATGTTAATTCGTGGTCCCATAGCCCCTTTTCTGAAGAAATCTACGTTACAGTCTCCAGCCCACCTGCCAAGAAAATCTATTAGCCCTGTTTGTTAGTATTTCTTTTTCATGAAATTAGGAATTTGCTTTCTATTTTTCACATTTTTACTTGTTTGATAGGCATAATTTTCTTGGGGAATGACTTTTCACCCAACCCCCTTTTTGGTCATTTTTCTTGATTTTTGAGGAAAAACTTTTCCCACCACTTTGGTGGGAAAAACTTTTTCTAGGCAACTTTTTCCTTTTTTTTATAATTTTTTTTTGCAATGGAAACAAATTTTATATCCAATTGTAACAAATTTAATCTCTTTAATAGACAATTTTCATAAAAAATAAAGTCAAACGAACATAAAAAAATCCAAAATTTCAATATTTTTCAAGTGGAAAATTTTACCAATCAAACACAATTAATTGACAATTCCCAGTAAAATAAGTTCTAGACAATTCAATTCACTGAAATTCATTTTCTTTCCATCCAAATTTCATTCTTGCAATCAAACGGATCCTAAAAGTAGTGGTTATATATATATTCACAACAACAATAACTTTTATTGTTAAATATTTGATCCCATTTTTGCAGTTTAATTTGTTTTACTTATTCAAAAGTACAATGAGAAAATGAGTCTGTTTACTTTATTTTAAAGAGAATTTTGAAGAGAATCATAATTAGGAATAATCTATATTGATTTTAGAATAAAAAAGGCGATAAAAAAAAGTTGGAGGCATAAATGTTATGATGTATCAAAAATATGAACGGATGCAATGAAATGCATTCTAGTTATTAAACACTGTGGTAGCCTTTTCCTAATTTAATAATTGGTTAATTAGAAGTTTTAAGGTACAGTCCACACTATTGAATTGACAGCAGGAAAGATAAATGTTAAATGTATAAAATACTTAAGACGGTTAATGGTAGAGGTGTCAAGACGGACGGGTCGACCAGACCCGTGAAAATCGGCCCGAATAGATCGGGGACCGTGGACTGATTCGTGACTCGAGCGGGCGATTCATGGGTCAAGGAGATGTTACCCGCGAGCTTCGCGGGTTGCACCTTCACCGCGGTCCGTGAAAAAAAAATTAAATATTATAGTTAAGTAGGTGCCAACCTAATGGGATATACTTAAACTATAAATTATAGTAAAAGTAGGTACCAATCTAGTGGGATGTACTTATTATGTTATAAATATTTGATAATAGTAATTAGAAATGCATTTAGTTGTTATTTGTTTAAGTTAAATTTAACTTTGCAAAGTTATAAATAATTCATGTAATATTAAATTTGAATTCTATGTAAACATTTCTTGGTA
>CAIGRQ010153051.1:0-10177 GCA_903798375.1 Fraxinus sp. D2006-0159
CTTCTACATTGTAATATCATCAAATTAATATAATACAATTTATATTTCTTGACAGAACATCATTTGTTTCCTAGGTTGCCAAGGTGCCATTTGAGGAAAATTTCTCCTATTGTCCAGGAACTATGCAAGAAACACAGCTTGCCTTATAGGAGCTTGTCGTTTTATGAAGCCAATGTGAGGACACTAAAGACACTCAGAACTGCGGCCCTGCAGGCTCGAGATTTCACCGACCCTGCGCCAAAGAATTTGCTATGGGAAGCTGTTAATACTCATGGATGAGGATTCAGGGGAGCTTGTGGATCTTGTAAAATTTTATTGGTTCAGGTTTAGTTCATCCTAGATGTAAGGTGATTAGGAATTTAGGAATCGTTTATTTATATGTTTCAATTCGTAGTTACACGAGAAGATTGTTAGGAATATAACCCCCTTCTACGCTAAATTTTGTTTCACTTTGAGACATTTCTTTATTCAATAACAAAAATGTGATTTATTTATTCGTTCCGCGCAGTTAACATTATTCATATGTTGAATATTGAAGGAGCTTTAGTTATGTGGGAAATTATGAATTATGTGCACGAACAGTTTATGCATAGAAGATATAAATCGTATCAAGAAAGGACTAGTCTTGACCAGCTGCCCTCTTGTGCTACCTTTGGAGGATATCTAGGATAATAGCATGGTTGGAGGATGCGGTTGATTGATTCATACAAATAGAAGATCAAATCTACGTGATTTTGGTAATCCTAAATTTGTACGGCAATGGTTTGTGGTTTGTCTTGATTATAACATACTAATTGTGTCCTGTTTTCCAAAAAATTTAAACACTCTTCGGCTTTCCAACAGTGATGTCCTTAAATTTGTTCGTAGCTCCGAATATACTGATATTCAAATGATATATAATAGAATACACACAGAAAGCATACAGAATCCAGTGAATTTTAGTGCATATTTTGGACATATATTTTAATTGAAGAGCTGTATCCAGTTTGATCATCATAGTACTTGGACCACAGCATAACACCTTCATACTTTTTCGAACCCTTAATAGCTGGAAGAACAGTCGAAGTCAGATCAACAACCTTTGGAAGCCACTCCAGCAGCATCTGGGGTTGCCGGTAGTCCCAGGAAAATCTTAGTTGCAGGAATAGTCGAAATCCTTTGTTTCCATGCTTTAACAATTAGAACCCATCAAAATAATGCCATTCACATCCAAATCAGTTTGTTCAAAAGTGAAACTGGAAGGTCCCCCATTAAACTGGTTAGTTCACACCACAAATTTGTTTTAATTATTTATTTAATTTTTTTTACGGATTTTTATTTTTTCGGGTCAATGTCCAGACCAATTTTTAAAACATTGTAAAAAAACAAAATGAAAATAATAATAATAATAGAAAGCCTTCTGGATATTCCATAATGGTTCAAATTATTAAAAATTTAAAAGAGCAACTCATTCAAAACTTTTGTTAGTCAAAATGTCCCTTGTGAGTAACGCGGTGTCTTTTTTATTTATTTATTTTTTTGAATGCCTGATGCATAGAATTGCCATTAGTAATAGTAGTGGTAGAACTTGAATTTGTACTTGTTATTTGTTTGTTATTTAAAAACTTGAACCCTTATATGAAAAATCAATTTATTTATTCACATTGATATTATATTATAGGACTGATTATAAGACATTATTTGGCCTCGAAAGAGATGACAATCCTTCAAGAGACGAACCATTGCTGGAAAGTATCGGGGTCTGATCAATCAAATTGTAATCGTTTGGTTACAGAGCTTTGTGGCCGACAAGCCAATTACTACAGTAAGGCATCACAAGCAATGGTTAAATTGGCAAGAGGTGGTGGTTGTTCAGTACGAGTTACCATGCTACCTTTGCCACTGATGGGCATCTCGGACACTTGACAAAATTGTGTCCCGTCACTAGGAGGACCATTGGCCAAATAAATAGTTTATTTTACTTGAAAACACAATATATTTCTACTTTACATGTTCTGAATGAGGCATTACTTACATTCACTCAAACCCAAGAATACCTATTTTGGAATTGTGTATCTTGGCGAGACATTTGATTAGTATAGAGCATTCAGTTGATTATATAGCTTAGAGGTGAGAGATGTAGAGTGGACCGGCCTTGTTGGTCCTGCCCACTTCTAGGGGCCCAACTCGTGTTTTTTCGCTGTTGGTCCTGTCTAGCGTCTGCTTCCGTTAGCTCATGCCAATTTCGCCATAGCAATATCTGCCAAATCATTTATGACATACACTACAATCGGAGCAACTCAAGATGTGTAATATTNTAGGGGCCCAACTCGTGTTTTTTCGCTGTTGGTCCTGTCTAGCGTCTGCTTCCGTTAGCTCATGCCAATTTCGCCATAGCAATATCTGCCAAATCATTTATGACATACACTACAATCGGAGCAACTCAAGATGTGTAATATTACAGGGGCGAAGCGTTTAGTAGTCGAACAAAGAAGCTACTAATGGCAACGACTCTATGCTGAACTCTATGCAAATGGCAACAACTACTTCAACGCTGACAACCACTAGTTTATTTGTGCAGAAGTTGTACATCAAAGACAAACAAACGGAAGAACCTCCATATTGCTGGCTTTCTCTTAAATCCGAGGTTCCGCTCTGTAATGAACTATAATATTCTACAACAGTTGGCATTAGATGCATTCAGTTAATAAGCTATAAGAAAATTAATGCTAACTCAAGATCGCAGTACTAGACAACATTGGACAGTTTTTAGGTATGATTGCGATGAAGCAGCTTTGACAAGTGAAAAATGCAATTTAAGAAACTCTACGAGATGACACGTTTGGTAAATACAATCCTATCAATCAATGCCCCAATGACGCATTTGGTAAAATAGATTAGATAGTATTGGACAGTATTAAAAAATAAGTTAAAAAATTGTCTAGTTACTCTCGTATATTAGCATACAAATGTACAAAAGATGTAACAACCAGTGAAAAACTTTGCAAGTACATCATCTCATCATTGCTCGATGCTACCTCGAGTCGACAGACTTTGTGTCGAAATCGTAAACATCAGGCAACATTTATGGCACCACATCTAGGCTATTCAGCAATTGAACTGTAGACACGCTAATTGAAATATCACAATTCTTACGAGTTTTTAAGAATAAGTTCAAGATTAGCTGAGTTCAAGTCACTTGAAATGGCGAAACACCAATTTCATTTCAAATAAGACAGGAAAAGGGATAAATGTTTTAGGCACAATAGAATACACAATCCAGTAAATAGTAGTACAGATTTTAGACGTGGCTTTTAATGGAAGAGCTGTATCCTGTTTGATCATCATAGTACTTGGACCACAGCATAACACCTCCATATTTTGTAGAACCCTTAATAGCCGGAAGAACTGTCGAAGTCAGATCAGCAACTGGGATGAAGCCACTTCCGGCGGCGTCTGGTGCTGCTGGTAATCCTAGGAAAATCTTAGTTGCAGGAATAGACGAAATCCATTCTTTCCATGCTTTCTTCAGATTGGAAATATCTCCAGAAGCGTATTGGCAAGGAGGGTTATTGTAAAACTGAATCCAGACGTAGTCAAAAAGGCCAGTTTTCAAGGCACCGCCGACCCAAGTATCAGGAAATGGGCATTGAGGAGCAGCCGTTAAGTACACCTTCTTACTTCTGGTGCTATATTTAGAAAGATACCGAGCAAGTTCATCCCAATGTTGAGATGTGCCACCTTCAATATCGAAGTCAATTCCATCCAACACAGCATTCCCAAGAGGGCGAGACGAGGATTTCCCTCCCAAGAAGTTGTTCCACAGGTAAGTTGCCAAATCCCTCGCATCCTGAGACGAGGAAAGGGTATACCCTCCGGCCCCTCCTCCAATAGAAAGTCACTTTGATTCCTTTGGTTTGACAGGATTTTACGTCAGAACTCAAACCAACGCAAGCATTGCTGTTTGGATCACAGTGTCCGGCTAGATTGATCATGGGTTTCTGGCCATTACCGAAAGATGAATGAAACGCCAGGATCACAAAATTGTAGTTGCCTGTTGCACAAGTTTCAGACAATGTCCCTTCATTTCCATTCTGTCCCCAGTATATAGCAATTCCTCCTGCTTCAGAACCCACCACCAGCACTAGCATTACCAGTGGAAGAATTGCTAGAGAAGCCGATTTTCTAAGAGTCATTTAGACTTGACTTGACTATTATGTTCTTCTATTATCACTGATCTGTATTTGTTTAGTGCTGAACCATTGCATAGGTGAGCGCTTTATATAGGGCAAAGAGGATTCTGCTAAGCTATGATAATACACTATGTTGCTGATGTATGATAGTGAGAAGCAATTAAAACACAAGACAAATTAAAAATCTTGTCGATTCTGCAAATACTCAAGTCTAAGATAAAAGAACAATCAAATAAAGTCATATGTGCCCTTTTTCATCAGATAGCTACTATTTTGGCTTATGCTAGGTATGCGTGGATGAACAATCACTCAGTTTTAGTTAATCTAATACCATACTAAAGGAAATTGTTTAAGGCAGAAGTCGTCTGAGAAAGTGAAATATTTTTCAGCTAAAAGGGTTTTCTTTTAGAAGTTAATAATGTCCTTTAGCAGTTGTCTTGGTGATTTAGCTTGAAGTAATTTTGCTATTCAACCTGTTCCCAAAATGTGTATCTTCAATGAAATATTGGCCAGATTATGTGGAGAGTTGAGCTCTGATAAACCTTGATTTTGTATGTAGTGAATAAATATAAAAGTAGTAGTCATTCATTATTAAATTATTTATGCAGAAAACAGATGAAATTTCTCCGAATAATCGAATGATTAATTTAGAAGTGTCAAAACGTGATGACCAGCCTGCAGCCTAGATCTGAGCCAGACAGCATATGAAAAGAGCGGTTGCCACTGCCCGGAAATTTGGAGTTTGGAGTACCTTCTTCAACAAATATATACACTAACAAGTGTAGATAGTATCACTTGAAGACAAACTAAAAGAATTGTAACTTTAGTAGGGAGGTGGGACATTTTGTAGTCGTAAACAGACTTTTTTCATGACAATGTCGGAAAAACAAATCGGAAGGAGGAGTTGATCATAACAAACATAGTCCGTTATAGTCGTTAAAAATCTAATTCTATTCCTTTAGATTACCTCCAATAAATCCATTGCTATGAAAAAAAATAAAAAAAATTCCACCTGCCTCAAATTTCAAATTTATTAAGAACAAATCTCAGTGATTGTAATGTTTTGCAAATATTATATTCCTTTGCTTGACAAGGTTGCTGCCAAAGCCTGAACCAGTATGAGCACAAAGGCCAGCTTCACAAACATGTATCTCCCCGTGGCACAAACCGAACTGACCCCAATGCTCGGATCGAATATATTAATTGACTACAACAGTAGGAATTATATGTACTCAGCTAATTTACTATACAGAAAATTTACCTTATATATACAGTAAATGGCCAAGTTCTTAAGCCAACTCAGTATCACACCATACAGATTTCATACAATTCAAAATTCCCAGTGTTTAACTTCAAACTAAGCAGTTTAAGATTACTCAGTGCATATGCCCCTGCATTACCAAGCAACATCGACTTTAGAAGTTTGTGAAGACCAGGTTCCAGTATTCCAATCAAGATATACGGTGTGAACGTGATGTTATATATAGCTATACTGAACAAAACTTCAGAGTTACAAACCAACTCTATGTACTCCGCCATAATTCAGCCTTGGGTTTTAGAAAATTGATAGGAAGAGAAGCCAAGTAATGCTTAATCCCTGAAAGGTCATGTGACGGAACAATGCTCCTTGTGGAAGAGGACGAGAACTCAAAATAAGTTGGCTTTGGAGTTGAAGGGCAGCCTATTGACTGAATCAAGTGCTCCACGGATAGTACTTGAAACTTTTGGGGTCCATTTAAAGCAATGTTGTGAACCCGGTGTTCATAGATTTTCCCGTTCTTATCAAGCTTGTATTCTGAGATACCATCAAATCGGCCTCGGCTCTCCCATGGAACCCGTAGGATACCGTGAACACTCCATCGAACCATTATCATGTGGTCCACGGGCTGCCACACACTTATGATGTCAACCGACACGGCCTTAAAAAATATCCTTCCATGAAATCTTAATGCCCAAAAGATTGACTTGTAGTTTTCGATACCGACAAAATTGTTGAGTGGATCTTTGAAGACAATATCATCCCTAAGGCAAAACAGAATAAAAAATAATTAGAATGAAAAACCCAATTTCGGAAAATATTATACAGCATAAGAGATGAATCATAAAGTTGGAGATGTCCAAACAATTTATGCGACTAGGATTAATATTTTTTACTTGACTTCGAGCTTCTCTGGCTAAGCCTAAAAGAAGTAAAAGTACTTTCATGGAGTACCTTTATGGACTAAAATCTAAATTTATGCAATTGAATTTACTATTTTTTACATGACTGCTCAAGTCCTTTGCTAAGCCTAAAAATGTAAAAGGAAAGTAAAAACTTACTTTTACACAAGTTCATGACATGAACTAAAATATCCGAAAATTAAGTACTTAAAAATTTCGAACATGTGTTTAGCAAAAAATAGTTACTTAAAAGGAACTAAAGCTTAGACACGTTTGGCTAAGTTTAAAGTTACTCTTGTTTTAGCATTAGCCATACACGCTCTTTATAGCATATAACCGTCAGAACACCTATAGTACAACCATACAAGCTATGCTCGTTGCTAGAATTTCTCAAATTGGATGTTAAGGATACTTTTACACCACTATAAGCAAGAAACATGCAATACGCATTCATGCACCATACATAAGAAAAATCATCGGATTAGCATGGCCAATTCAAAAGATAGAATAGTTCTTACAAATGACAGAAATTTTCTTATTCTCTATTGATACAAAAAACAATAGCTATGGCTAGTTCAGTTCATAAATATGGCCAAACTCATATTTCTTACCTGTTTAGTCACTGTCCTACCCAAAAGGCAACCCTACACACGATTTTTCACGACCCCATCAAACACTGCATACCCTCCAACTATTATATCAAATCAAGACTGTTCTCCCACTCTATACAGATATCTATTACTGTTCATGTTCAAAATTTAGTTCACATATATAATCAATCACAACAGCTGACCGTGATAACTATGGGATAAGGTTTTGTTGAGTTAAGTTGTATATAAATGATCATGTCCCATGTTGACTCAATTTTCATTTCCTCCAACTTCGTTGTTAATTGTCACAAAACATAATATGTGTTAAAAGTAGTTCACTGCAGGTGAAAAACAAACTACTTACATAACTACTGTTTCTCCTTTTGTAGAACTCTTCTTTTCTTCATTTTATTTTCGATTATATATATATATATATTAAAATCAGTTTATGTGAACAAGCATAATTCTCTTGATTCGCTACATAATGTCAAATAGTTTAAATAAAGTATTTTATGGACAAAAAATCGGAATTGTTTCATTTTTATGTAAGAGGGCCATAGGGTCATTCGCTGAAGGGCAACCTGAGGGCAACCTGAGGAGATTCACAAGTTTCAGCCTTTCAGGAACTAAATCTAACACGTAGAAAGTTTAGGAACTTAATCACAAACTTTCAAATCTTGCATCGAATCAATTACGGATCAATTGTGGATGATGATGACCAAATTGTGAAGGTTGAAAGATGAAAACTAAGGATGTAGTTAAGAAGAGACTCAAGCGAAACCAAGAGGACGGTACGTGGACCAAAATGATTGAGGGGAGAACATGGAGGCTTTCAATGGCAAGCCCTTAATGGTGCAATCCAACACGCAAATCTGAAATCCAGAGAGTAAACTGTTTGGCATGTGCAATCGCACAAGGCATTCCGAGCTCAAGAAATTTGGCTCAATATCTTCTTGGAAAGCAACCACGACACGATTTCTGACCTAATTCTATAAATATATATATATATATCTTTATCCACAATTCAAAGAAGGAAGCTTAAGGGATCTTTCTCACATATTCCACACATTCCATAGATTCAAAAAGAGTCATCGATAGAAATTCTATATCATCTGTTCATATAATTTTGCTTAGAGTTGAAGAAAAAGAAGACATACAATGAAATAATTCAAGAACTGTTGAAGGAATTCAAGATTGTTTCCATCTTTCTTCCCAATTTTAATTACGGGTGATGTTGTATCGTTTCAAGTTGTGTTTTTGTATAATTATAATCATTGGGTAGTTGTATAGATGCTAGGATAACATTGAAACCTATCTTATGAAGTTTTGACATTAATTTCTATGATTTTAAAATTAAATATTTGTTTTGTTTGAATGATTGTTAAGAGTTCAATGCTTTTCAATTAATTGGCCGAATTAATGTATGATTTTTATTGACTTTCAGGGGAATAAATAGAATAGCACAAGTAGCAATCATTTAAGGTCCTATAGACAATAATAGTCTATAATTTGCATGATTCAATGCTCTTTACATTGTGCATTCAGGATAGTGATATTGCATGGTTATATCTGAGGATAGATTTGATTCTACTAGGGAGATATTATTAAACAAGATAGGAAAATTGATCTTCATATCCAAATAAATATTTTCAAATTGTGCAATTGATTTTAAGCCGGAAGAATGTAGGGGGATTCAAGGTCCTCGTGCTCTATCAATTAATTGAGTATTCATATTTATTCATACCACTTAGTTTACTAGTTAGATTAATTAGTTAGCTTTAGGTTGTGAATATAAATAATCTTCCAATTTTAATTGTGTGTCATTCGACTAGAGTTAAAGTTAACTGAAAACTAGACTAGATATTTAGTCCTCGAGGGTGGATATTGGACTCATGTCCACTTTATTATTTGTTATCGATTTCGTAATATCAAAATTAACAACAGTTACTCTCGTATAAAAAGGGAATTAGATTCTATAATTCCTAAACCTATTAGAGAAATGTAATTTGAGCAATTTATAACCTTTACAGAAAATTAATTCAAAAAATGAAAATAAAAAGATTGAATTTCAAACCTGTATATATCAAAACTGAGCTCTCTATAGAAAAGCTCCGGGAGCTCTTCTCGGAGGGTCCGAATAGCATAACCCGTATTCACATAATAATTCCGCTTCTTTTCTTCCTCATCCATAACCTTTTTCCCAGTAAACGATGCCGCTGTACCAGTAGGCTTCGCTGGAGCCGAGAACTGACAGTACAACCACGCAAAATCATAGTAATAATCACTCCTCAATTTCAAAACCTCAATTGTTTCCTCTTCCAAGTCTCTTACACTTGATGAAACCCTAACCCTAAAATTTCTGTTTCTTGGAGCGATTCTGACCGGAATTTCACGCCGGTGGATGGAAAGTGATGAAATTCCCGACGAGGGGACTAAGAGGGCCATCATGCTGCCGATCAAAGTGGATTAAAATTGAGCGCTGATTATTGCAATAGGCATTTTTCTTTGAGCTGAATTATGAATTTCCTGCGATACGAATATTCAGTATGTAAAATCGCTGTCGGAAAAGACGATGGGGGTTCTGAATCAAAGTGGATTAAAATTGAGCGACGATTATTGAAATAGGCATTTTTCTTTGAGCTGAATTATGAATTTCCTGCGATGCGAATATTCAGTATGTAAAATCGCTGTCGGAAAAGATGATCGGGGTTCTGTCCAATTAAAGAAAAGGTTTTGGATAATTTTTAGTAATTATCGGTAAAATAATCAATTTAATGAGTGAAAAATTATTTGATTGGTGGAGGAAGTGGATATGCCTTACTTCGGAAATATTGCAGCAATAGTCCACAACCTATTGACTTTGTGACGAAGTTGTCCATATTCATTCTCTTTTTGAAAAATGTAAAGATCATTCAAGCGTTTTGATAAATTGATGTTTGAGATGGAATGTACAAGTCAAAATTGATGATTTGAATGAAGACGTGAGAACTTCATCATGTTTAAGTGGCAAGTCATCAAATTTGTTACATTGTGTGATAATGTCCAAACATGGTATTTTGATTGTTATTAAGTCCCCGTTTGGTGCACATTATTTTCAAGAGAATGCATCTTTTTGGTTGATGTGATGGGGAATATGTGGTTAAAAAAGAAGGAAAAGTTATTGATGTGATGAAAAATATTATTTTATTGAAGAATGTGTGGTTGAAAATGAGTAGAAGAATGAGAATGAAAAGAAAAATGTGGCCCAAACAGGGG
>CAIGRQ010153056.1:0-11272 GCA_903798375.1 Fraxinus sp. D2006-0159
AAAACCCAAACGACGACAGTAGCGTCTTTTGGCTTTAGAATCATACTTTTATTTTTCTATTATCTAACTATTTTACGAATTAAATAAATTATTTATAACACGGGACTTAAGCAAAGTTGCAGCCCGTGACACCAGGTATGGTAGTTGCTTGCATCCAATACATGGGTTACTAGCACAGCACTGCTCCCATCACTGCTATTTTAATGTAATAAGGGCTGCTTGGCATAATGGGATCATGATAGCAGATTGGTGATTCGCCAGGTGAATTTGCATTGAGATTTGGATTTGGCTTTGAAGTTGGAGTTGAATTTGGATTAGGGATTCCGATTTGCTCCATTTATGGCTCTGATACCATATAAGAAAACCAGAAAATAAAAAAATAAAAAAAATATTGGAAGGATGAGAAACAGAGAAAAGCTTTGAATGCTGATTTGGAGAGAATTTCATTTCACTGAATTAATTCTCGTGTGTATCTTCTCCATACAATGCCATTGATATATATATACAATAAAAGAATATTTCCTAACCAACTCTATACAAATAGCCAAACAGAAAATTGGATCTCCCCAAAACTAATTCTGCTGAAAACAACAGAATGCCAATCAGCTAGTATATTCCTTGAGCTTCTCTTCTATCTTCCAGAACTTTCTTCCAAGAGCCTGTTGTCCAACTTGTCATCCAAGTGGACTTGAGATGGATGCTGACATTGTTGATCACCAGGCTGCAGCCGAGGCTTATTTTCTAATAGATGTTGAACACAAATAAGCTGGAGATTTCAGTGAAGGTGTGTGATGGAGTTTTTGGCCATCAAGGTTTCTAGGAGTTGGTGATGTAGCTCTTAATCGGAATATTTGGCAAGTCTGGGCCGAACCCAATAAGTTGAGGTCATGATTGACTTGAGCATAATCATCCTCCGCCCCCACAACCAATTTTTTCAAATTATCTTTTTGGCTTAGCCACACTGGTCAAGAGCATTTTCCATGCAGTCATTGCTACATTCCAATTGAATCCCTTATCAGTTAAGCCAACATCGTGAGGTGACAGGATGATTTAGCCATAATTGATGAATCTCAAGCAAAGAGATATTATCAATTTACATATATTTTATAAAGCATCATATATTATTATTTACAGATCAAACTGCAACATATACCTAATTCAGTCTGTCAAAATCATAAAACAGATGTAGAGAATAACGTATAGCATTGCATATAAGTATTGCTAGGCTCAATATATACTTAATATATGTACAAGACACAGAAGAAAATGTAGAGAAGCACAAAGAGAGCTATTTGAAGGTTTCATAGCCGGGTGTCCTTGATGAAATTCAGAATTGCTGAAGCTAGTTGTCCTTTGTGAGAATCTCAGAAAACAAACACGGTCATGTATTCTCCACCTTATTTCAAAATTTATGTCCTACAATACTTTATCTACAAACTTTCATGCCTTTACTACCCATCTTGACAGTACTGTGATCCCAAGAACAATTCAGGAAGCCTTGGGAATTTCAAAATGGAGAGCAATCTTGGAAGAAATGCGCGCATTAGAAAAAATGAAACTTTGGTGATAGTGGATTTACCGAAAGGAAAGAAGTCTCTTAGATGCAAATGGGTCTTCAATTTGAAATGTAAAGCTGATGGAACAATTGAACGGTATAAAGCTCGGTTGGTGGCAAAATTATACACACAAACTTACGGTATTGACTATACAGAAACATTTGCTCCAATGGCAAAATTGAATATAATTCGAGTCCTTCTATCGTTAGCAGCAAATTTGGATTGGCCACTTCAGCAACTAGATATCAAGAATGCATTATTGAATGGAAAGTTAGATGAAGTATACATGACATTACCACCAGGTTTTTGCAGGAAAAGTGAAACAAATCGGGTGTGTAGACTGCAAAAATCTTTATATGGACTTAAACAGTCACCGAGAACGTGGTTCGACAGATTTGCAAGAGTGTTGAGAAGTCAGGGATATCATCAAGGACAATCAGATCACACCATGTTCCTTCGACTGTGTGAAAATGGTACCAAAGTTATTCTAATCGTATATGTTGATGACATTATTCTGACAGGTGACAATATAGTGGAAATGGAAAGATTAAAGAAAAGCTTTGCCATTGAGTTTGAAGTAAAAGACTTAGGGTCATTGCGATATTTCTTGGGAATGGAAGTAGCCAGGTCTCGAAAAGGCATCAGTGTATCACAACGAAAGTATGTACTTGATCTTCTATCCGAAACTGGCATGCTTGGATGTAAACCTAGTGATACACCAGTGGATGTGGGAAAGAAAGTTGAAGATGGAGGAAAGTCAATAAACATTGACAGCTATCAGAGACTGGTTGGAAAACTAATCTATCTATCACACACCAGACCTGACATTGCATTTGGAGTTAGCTTGGTAAGTCAACATATGCATTCTCCAAAGGAATGTCATCTAGAAGCAGTCTATAAGATTCTCAGATATCTCAAGGGGTCCGCAGAAAAGGGGCTACTCTTCAAAAAGGGTGAAAGGAGAGAAGTAGAAGTTTTCACAGATGTAGATTGGGCAGGTTCGATAGAAGATCGTCTACTACTGGTTATTGTACCTTTGTATGGGGAAACTTAGTAACATGGAGAAGTAAGAAACAGAATGTAGTAGCCAAGAGTAGTGCAGAAGCCAAATTTAGAGCATATGCACAAGGAATATGTGAGGGTTTGTGGCTGAAGAAGCTTCTGGAAGAACTACATGTCACTATAAAGTTACCAATCAAGCTCTTATGTGATAATAAAGCAGCAATCAATATCTCTCTTAATCCAGTTCAACATGATCGAACTAAGCATGTAGAAATGGATAGACATTTTAATAAAGAAAAGCTTTAGGAAGGAGTTATATGCATGATTTATGTTCCTACACAAGCACAGATTGCAGATGTCTTCACCAAAGGACTACCCAAACAAAAGTTCGATGAGTTCATTTTCAAGTTAGATATGATTAATATCTATAATCCAACTTGAGGGAGAGTGATGAAATCCACGATTTATTGAGGGAGATTAATGTTGATTCTAGTTTCTATAGATAGAATATTATGATTGTTAGAGATTGTAGGAGATTTATTCTTTTCCTTTTTTATTCTTTTAATTTTTTATGCATTCCTTTTGTACTATAAAATGGCGCGTTCATTGTACATTGAAGTAAGGAAATTAATATAGAATATTTCCCTAGTCTCGTTCTCATCTTCTACAAGTACCTATCTTATTCCTTAAAGGAGAATTCTAAATCAAGGACACTGGAATACAGACCAACTAGCATGAGATAGCTCAGGAACTATGAAACGACAGCATAAGCCCAAATAAAAGACATGATTTTTGAGCAAAATTTACTCACGTGTCAACCTTTTCAAGTTACCTGCTTGAAAATTTTCCCTTTTACAATAAGGCAGATGAGGAGTAAGTAGTTACACATTTGTCTAATAAAAAGTGCCTATAGTTATATAAGAGGCCAAGGTATGATAAATTTTAGTTAGAGCCTGTTTGGTAACAATTAAAATTGAAAATATGGCCGTTATTGGGTCTCATTTGTTTAATAAAAGTCATCAATAACGACTAGGTTTTCAATTTTAATCCGATTTTAATCTCTACCAAACAGGCTCTTAATCAATCAATCTATTCTCTCTATATCTTATAAACAACAATAATATGCAATAGTAAATTAAAAGTAATCCAACAAAAAGGAATGTCGAAATTAGCAACTTGTACGTGAAATAACCATTAAAAAAAAACCTGCATTTTTCTTCAATGGAAAGGCAAGCTTCATGCATGTTTATATTAAGTCGATCCATCAAACTCTCCTTGGTGACTGGATGAGTTTTTCCTACGAAAAGAAGACACACGGTTAACTTATACCATAATAGGACGCTATGTTATGATGGAACATTAGAAGATATATTATTATATATAATTTCCAATTTTGAATTTAGGAAATATAATTAGGGATTGATTTTATAGCATTTTCCTACTTCAGTTAGGACTAGTTTAAACCTATATAACAGGAGGCTTATGCGATGTAATTGATACAACTTTTGATAATGAAATACATTGATACTCTCCCCCAATTTCTCTATATTCTCTCCCTCTTCTTCTCTTTTCCCCTCTCCTTTCTCTTCTTTTCCATTTCCCCTTCTCCTACAATTATCCTATTGCATCCTACGTCAATTTGGTTAAAAAGTTACTGGTCATCCGTTCACACTTGGAAATTTACTTTTAGCTCTTCTTCATCAGTTTGTTTTTTTGAAAAAAAAAGGAAAGGAAAAAATGTTGCTGCTGTCCAAAACAGCACAACCAACTGAACAACACAGCCATTCAAATTACATCCCATATACAAACTCTAACCCAAACCGCGACCACCTCAACATACATACATGCCCAAAACCACACATTCACGCCAAACACCCGTACACAAATAAACACCATCCCAACACACAAGCCGATCAATAACCATTGGCTCATTACCCTACTCACACCAACCCATAAACCGATCCCCATCACAATACACATATTTCTGGTCCAACAAAAACCAACCCACAACCCAAAACAGACCCGCAACACCCCTCTTCCTCCCCAAACCCTAAACCTATCAGTAGCCGCCATCGGCTGCATCAAGCTCCAGCAACCCCACCAATCACGAATTTTGATAATGAAATGAATTGATTTTCTGTCTGTTTTCTTCCTCTTCTTCTCTCTTTTCCCCCTCATTTCTCTTCTTCTCTTCCTTTTCCCTTTCCCCTTCTCCTAAAATTGTCCCATAATCCTATTGCATCCTACGTCACTATGTATCAGCTATCAGGTGCACTTCCATTCTTCCATTCTTCCAATCAACAAACAAAGACCTAAATAAACCATAATACTTGTGGTGCCATTGGTCTCATGAAATTCTCATTAAACATTCAAGAAATTTTACAGGTAAATATTGCTTTTATCGAAAGCAAGAATGGTAAAAATAAAAGAAGGTGAATTCTCATCAACAAAGTGATCTTTTCCGTTGTAAAGTGAAGGTAGAACAGAAAAAAAAATGTTAAATTTGTGATACTGAAACTTGAATGCTGATCCACAATTCCTTGAGAGTAATAAAAGTATATTAACAAAAGGTCAAGAGAGCACAGTGTTGAAAACTATTTCTGTCGAATGACAGATATGGAACTTCTTCAGCCGCCTCATATTAGCCCATTGGCAAACAATAGTACAGTATAAGATAAAAAATTATAAAACTAGAACTTGATTCAGAAAACAATAACAAAAAAACAGTAACAAACCTGCAAGGAATATATTAATTAATTGATTGAAGTTGAAATCAATTTGCATTAAGAACCTCAAAAAATTAGAAATAAAATTTTTAAATACTAACCAACAAAAAATTTATGCATCACCTTTTGAATCTTTAACATCAATAACTCCATTCTTCCCGATTCTTTCCAAAGCGCCTGTACCAAGACGCTCTTCAATGCCTTTCTTCAGATCATAACGGCCAGAAACATTGATTACTGCATCTATGTCGTGATATTTAGATGCATAAAGGAGTACAATATTTCCTCCTGCAATGTCATTACTCAGAATTAGGTCATCTTGAAGAGGGAAAAGAATACGCAGAAAATCAGCTGGTCAATGAAGCTTCTTTACCCCTTCTACTGCCACTCCCCCCAATAGAAAGTAGGAAAGGAAAAAGAAGAAACACATCAAGGAAAAATCAGCTGGTCAATGAAGCTTCTTTGCCCCTTTTTGTGTTGTGTTTGGGTGTTCATGTGCCGAACGGAATGATATAATTAAAATTCATATATAACTCATAAATTTTCTAGTAGGGATGTTAAGTGGGGCGAGCCGCTTTGAGGGGCTAGACGAGCAGAATTTTCTTCAAGCGAGCGGGCCTGTACTTTGCTTGCCCCAATGCGAGCATGGGCTGGCTCGACCATTAACATCCCTATTTTCTAAGATCTAAACAAAAAATGTGGAAATAAGAAGCAAGACACAGATATGGGACATATAAGTTTGTACTCCTTTCCAAAAAAGGCAGGCCATCACATTGGGAAATGATGAACACAAGGTAATATTTTAGAATATAAATCAGTGACTTGATGATTTCAACCAAGAGTTGAAGATACTCACGACGACAACAACAAAAAAAAAGAAAAAATATGGGTATGTTGGTCTTTGAATATGATTATTGCATAAGAGAAAACATAATAGTCGATTGAACACAACCACCAAATTATAGGTGACACGATGACAAAGGTAATCAAGGTACAATCCCTGGATTATTACTTTTCTCAACCGTTTTTTTCCCCTACTATAAAGTTCTTCTAATATGCCCAGTACTATAACGACCCATTTTATCATTTTTAAAGCTACAGTTTCATCCCATATGTGATCTTGAAAATGTTCCGAATGCGTCCTTGACATCATGACATGCATCCAACATGTTCCTAAGGGTTCTCAAAGTGTCCAAGACTACAAAAATAAGTTAATAATATCTCCTTGCAAGAATGTGCCATTTGTCTGATACATATCTGGGTATGTCCATATCCAAGACATGTAACATGACAATTTGGCAAGGGGAGAGTATCCTTATACTGAAACAAAGTGAAAATTTCCCCCTATAGGCACATTTAAAACTGCAAAAAATAAGATCTAATGGTCTCAAATGAGAATCTAGTATTTATACCAATTTGAAATGTGGGCAGAACATAACAATTCATGAACTCATTTTAAAGAAATGTTATTAACATTTACAATTTCCACATTTTCTATTTCCCAAAGCTACGGTGTGTGAAATGAATGTTGGCATTTTACTGAAGAAGAGAGACGTAATGAAGTACTAATAGTGGGTGTAAATTGGCTCACCTTTACTATGCCCAAGAATTGTTTTTATTGGGCGGTTTACTCCATTAAAATATTCAACCACAGCTCGTAAGTCTTCAACCTCTCTATAGTAGTTACTATACCCAAATATACCTTCACTTTTCCTGTAAATTATTGTGAACATTAAACAATGAGAGTAGAAAACTGACATAAAATTTAGAAATTAACAAGAGTAACTTATCAAACAAAGAAGCAATGGAGATATTATCAAGAAAGAACGGTGTTGGGTTTTGATAGTTTATGATGTAATTGGCAAGTCTGTGAACAAAAATGACTAAATTGGATATGTTATAAAAGTCAAGGAGTAGGTTGTAATTTTCGTATTTAAGTTGTATAGGTTCTAAGGTTCGAGCTTCAAAAGAGGACAAAAAACGCCACAATTTCGCTAGACTGTCTCCAGGACTTCGCTCGAGCAGCAGAAACAGAAACATTTTCGCTAGACTGTGGCCGAGTCCTTGCTCGAGCGACATGGTTAGCCAGGATTTTTTTAATAGCGATTTCAAGACTTTTTATCCGCCCATTCAACCCTAACCCTATCATATAAATACCAGAACGCCACAGAACGTAAATTAGAACGTTGAAACATAGAGAGAACTTGAGAGCTTCATCTTTTCATCTTCCAATTCATTGAGAGATTTCAACCTTCATTGATTTGATTATACTTGGTGGAGAAAACATCAGTTCCAGTTAATCCAAATACCAAGCTTACTGAGGAACGCGAAGTTCTTCAAGAGTCCACAGGAAATAGATGAATTCACAAAGTCAGGGGTTAGAGAATCCAGGAGGGCTTTGATACTGCAGTCAAGGAGTTAGTGCAGGAGTGCAGAATCCAGAAGGGCTGTTAGATTGCAGTCAGGAGTTGGTGCTGGGGCACAATCCCGAAGGGGCTATCAGAATCTCAGTCAGGAGTTGTTGCAAGGCATGCAATCCAGGAAGACTGTATTAACTTCAGTCAGGAGGTCAGAAAGTTCATGTCGTTGTCTTGTCGGCAGAATGTAAGTTCGATCGTTTATAGTAGATTTTGACCGACAAAGCGCTCGGAGTTTTTACCCAATTGGGGTTTTTCCGTGAACATTCCGCGTGTTTTTTTACTACTTTATTTACTGTTTTCATATTCTGCTATATTCAAACATAGGGTAATTGGATTGTATGCTTAACCATCTAGAGATAATTAATTAGTGACTCTTTGCTAGTTAATTACAATTTTTAATTCTGCATTTACACCTATTCACCCTCCTCTAAGTGCTGCGTAAATTTCAAACGGTAATCATGTTCCACTAAACTGCACCCATAAATGACTAATTAAGTACTTTCTTATTTGTTACTCTCCCTTAACTTTGTCTGTGTCCTCATAACATGTCTTATGCCCCGATTACAATGTTTGTAAAAATATTTTTACGCATAGCTTGTATTTTTTTAGAACAATTTGGTGGCACTTTCCCTACTAGTGATGAGATGCACTGGACCTCGAGTGTGGAGAAGTAGGTAATTGTAGGCCAGAGTGCATCTTGCAAGCGATGTGTTGCATTGAGGTTTGAATCCGTGTAGAAGCAAGAGCTTCCATTCCCCAATGGATAGAGAAGGGTAGAGAAGCTAGTCCATGAAAATAGAATTTTGTTAGAAACTTGTAGAAAAATTATAAAAATTAGTACATGTACGTACAAACAGAGCCAACATTCCTAAAATAGGTGAAATGATTAGAGGGAAGGTGAAGGAATTGAGATATGGAAATACACTTTGATATACAAAGGAAACAGTAAAATGGGGTAGGAATTAATGTTAATCATTGTTTGAACGATGATATTGTAGCCCCAGTCCTTGTTTTTGTCTGTTTCACTCTTAAGAAAGTTGTATCTTAGAGAATGTGTGAAGATAGTAGAGCTATCAAAAACATTATACTTGCTATAGGTTCACTATTCATGGGTTAGAAGCTAAGTTATGAGTTAATTGCTGAAACAAAGAAAGAAAATAATTTCTTGATAAATTTTCCATAGGAATGATACATATATATATATATAAATATTGAGAAAACTATATTAGAAAAATATATTAATTAGGAATCCCTATAATTAAGTAAATCCCTGCAATTAAGCTTATAATTTATTTACACTTTCTAACACTCACTCTCAAGATGGAGCATAGATATTACTCATAATCAACTCGAATTCCATTTAGAGCCTTTGTGAAAATATGAAAATATCTCCTAGTTGTTCTTCGATCTTCACATATCCTGTAGAGATTAAGTTCTGCTACATTTTTTCACGAACAAAATAATAGTCAATCTCAATTTGCTTAGTTCGTTCATGAAACACAGGATTGGAAGCAATATAAAGAGCAGCTTGATTGTCACACCCCAACTTTGCTGGTATTGAAGCCTTAACACCGACTTCAGTTAAGAGCTGATATATCCACATTAACTCACACATAGACTGTGCCATAGCTCTATTTTCTGATTCTGCACTGGATCGGGAACTTACTTTTCCATGAGATCAAATTTCCTCCAACAAAAACATAATAACCAGTAGTGGATCTTCGGTCAATCTTGGAACATGTCCAATCTGCCTCCGAGAAGCATTCGATGTGAGTATGTCCATGATTTCTGTACAGTATCCCACGTCCAGGAGGTCCCTTTAAATAACATAGGATCTATTCTAAAGCTTCCCAATGGTGAACTGTTGGGGAAGACATGAATTGACTTACAATAGTGACAGAATACGCAATATCAGAACGAGTTAATGTAAGATAGTTTAATTTCCCAACCAATCTTTTATACTTCTCAGGATCTTCAAATAAGTCATCATCTTTGGTAAGTTGCAAATTAGGCAGCATTGGTGCACTGCTTGGCTTAGGAACTTTCCTGTCTCAGTTAATAGTCGAGCACGTGTTATCTCTGAGATAAGAAGATGCCTTTCTTACTTCTTGTCACCTCAATTCCCAAGAAATACTTGAACTCCCCTAAATCTTTCGTGTGAAATTGGGTGTGAAGAAAGGACTTCAAAGATAAAATTCCTATAGTATCACTGCCAGTAATAACAAAATCAACGTACACAACGAGGAGAATAATGCCGGATTCAGACTGTTTGGGCTTAAATAAAATTGCTTTGAGGTTGGTGATTATTGGCCTCAATAATTTTGGTGGATTACTTTGGTTATTGGGCTTGTTGGGCTTTTGTGTGGACTATTGTGTGGGGTGTTGATTTGGATATTTTGTTCTATTTATATGGCTGACGAGCAAAAGAATTTAGTTGTGACCGACGTCATTCAAGTGATGTCCAAAATCACAGAACACAAGTTGGTTGGTCTAAATTATTTAGATTGGTGTAAGAGAGTTTGGATTTATTTGCGGAGTATCTCTATGGACAATCATCTGACTGAATCGCCAATGGATAATACTAGTCAGACAGGCTAAGAGATAATGCCCAATTATTCTTACAAATCCGGAATTCCATTGAGACTGAGATAGTCAGTTTGATTAATCAAGTGAGTATGTTAAGGAATTGATAGAATATTTAGAATTTATGTACTCTGAATGTGTCACGTATTTATGAAGTCTATAAGAGTTTTTACTGTTACCGTATATAGTTGGCTATATTTGGGAGAAAACCCGATTGTGGGAATTATCTTTATTTGTATTTATTTACTTTCCTTGTAGATGAATTTATTGTACAATATATATACGGTAGATAATACAATACAGAGGAACATATTACAAATCCAAAATCTGTTCGGCCTCTTTTTGACATGGTATCAGAGCTAGGGTTTTGAACTCTTACCTATTGCGGTCGGACGGCACTGGGCAAGTGGATTCTTGCTCTCTTCTTCATGGTCCGGCGTTCTTCGCATTTCGGTACTGGGCAAGTAGATTCCGGCCTCCTTCGTGTTTCGGCCTTCTTCTTCGCCTTTTCAGTTCAGCCGGGTGCCGTTTCTCGACGTTTCAGGCGCGATCTGCCTTCAATCGTTTGGGTCGCTATAGTCTTCTGTGTATCTCTGGTCAGAATTGATTTCTTCTCTGTTCGACATTTCTTCAGCTTCTCTGGAACGGGAACTAAAATTGTTTACTGAATTAAATTATTGGGCTATTGGGCGGTTAATTTATTGGGCTGTGTTTGTGATTTCTATTGGGTTTTGAAGGTAGTGGAGTGATTTACTTACTGGATTAAATATTTTATTTAATCATGTCATCGGACAAGTTAGATTCAATTCTTATCCGTTTTAATAGCAAAAACTTTTCGGCTTGAGAGTTCCAATTCCAATTATTTGTCAAAGGAAAAGAATTATGGGGTCATCTTGATGGGAGTGATCCTGCCCCTATTGATAGGATGCTTTGTCGAAATGGGAAATTAAAGATGCTCGGGTTATGACTTGGATTCTTAGTTCAG
>CAIGRQ010153076.1:0-16142 GCA_903798375.1 Fraxinus sp. D2006-0159
TCCTGCAGGCGAGGGCGCGCGCCTCACTTGATTTCCGGCAGCCAAACAGCTTTCAATATTTTTGTCATAACTTTCTCTTTCGATATTCGATCGAGGTGGTTCAAGATGCTTAGAAAGCTAACGCAAAGGGCTACAACTTTTCTTCAGAAACTATCTTAGAATTCGATCGTTTTCCATATCCAAAACTGGTCTCAATATAGGGCTGAAAATCGATGCAAAACTTTTCACCTTGAAAACTGATTTGTGATCATGTTTTGGCTATATTTCATCCATTTGACTTCTTTGTTCATCCAATTGATCTATGCTCTCGAATCTTCATCACAAGGTTGAAAACAAGTTTAAGTATTTGCTCTTCAGTCCCTGAACATTTACTTTCTTCTATTTTGGTCCATTTTTCACTTATTTTTTCCAACTTACGCCATATCCATAGAATTGCCACCTGAATTAAACTATGGGCGTAATGAGTACAATTTGGCACAAAATAAACATATGAGCGCATAAAATAAGGAGAGAAAAATATGCATTTTACATTCCTATCAATTCTGATAGGTCTTATGCGCTCCACGTAGGGTGCCACATGGTTTCAGCAAAAAGGACATCGGTGGGTCGACTAAGTCACGTGGGAGCCTAGGTAGCGAAACGTAACAAAAATAATTGTTACCATGAGCAAAAATTAAAGAACTTAACTGCAATTAAAATTTGGTGTATTAGATAAAAATTGCCATGGTAATATAACCACACGCATGTTTACGTTAAGGTTTTTTTTAATTACGCTACATTTTTATTGTATTTAAAATTTTTAATCTTTGTTCATTGTATTATTTTATTCCTAACTTTTTTGGATGCATTTTTATTTTCAATTTTCTATCATTAGCATATATCATCTCTCATATGGTTTCATCCAAAAATCATAAAAATGATGTAAAACGAGTTATTCGTCCATCATATTTAGCCTTTGTTTGACAATTACTATTTTAAGCCCATGTTTGAGCCCCATTTTGAGATTAAAAAAATATATTTTTGAATAGTGATTTTTGGAAAATATCTAGTTAAAAATGAATAAATTTTTTTTGATTTACTTGTAATATTATATTATTGTAAAATGTAGGGTTAAAAATAAGATTTTGATAAACTAACCCTCAAACAAGGGCTAAAATTATTCATTCTACATACTCATTTTTAGTCAACACATTCACACAATAAGATATTATGGTCGTAAATCCAAAAATTTTCTCTATTTTTTAACAATACATTTTCCAAAAAATCACTATTCAAAAATTTATTTTTATCAAATAATGACCATTAAACATGGATTTAATACCCAATATATTCAAAGGTTCGACGAAGTACTTTCCATCATTTCAAAGCACACAAGGAATATTTATCATCACTAAAGACAAGATATATTAATTAATGAAAAATTAAATGAGAGAGAGAGTAAATTACCTGAAAAATAAAAACATCTCCCTAAAAAAATATTTCTTTGTTTTCAATGAAGATATGATCTCCTGGCCAAAAGTATGAAATCATTTTTTGTGGAAATTATTGTCACTCAAACAGCACAAAAACGGGAAATTAGATGGAAAAAACACTTTTTTCATGGAAAATACTAGCAATCAAACACATCCTAAGTATTTTATGTTTGACTCTCATTTTTTCAAAACTTATTTTCAATTACACATTATTTCACAAAAATAATTTTGCACGTAAATTAAAAAAATTCTTTATTTTTTAATTATACTTTATTCAAAAAATCACTATTATAAAATACATTTTCTCAAACTTGGCTAAGTGAATAAAGACAAAACTCATAGTGATAAGTTAATTGCGTTACCCACTATATCATGATCAACCACCAAGATTATTCTGGGTCGGATGAATGCCTTTCGCGCCTACTACCTCTGACCGGTCAATGCGGCTGGAAGCTTGGTGGTCAAGCTAGGATTAAAATAATTTAAATCTCCAGCTTTTACCGGCGGCTCCAGGTAACCGGTTAATCATAATTATTTAGCCCCGTATAACACTCATTAATTTCTCATTCTCATTTTTCATTTAAACCACACATTCTCCTAATAAAATAATATTACACACAAATCAAAAAAAATTCATCACTTTTTCACCACACATTCTTACATCAATTACTATTCCAGAAATTTTTTTCTACTCAAAATAAGGTTTCAAACAAGGGCTTACTATACAATTCACAATTATTAGTGGGTTTATTTGTTTAATCTATAATCTTTTATTTATTTTTTATTGATGCATTAGTTTTATCCAAAATCTTATGCCTTAATGGTTTATTAATTCGTACCATGGAAATTAAGCCATGTTTAGTGAGGATTAAAATCTAATTTTTAGTAAATTTTTGATAAGAGTTGATAAAATATGTAGTTGAAAAGTTATGAAACTATGATATATGTGGTTAAAATTAATTGTTGACTTTGAATTAATATTTGCTTGAAAATCATTAATTTATTTTATGGTCCGTTATATAATCATTTTCAATCACTCATTCATACAATAAAATATTATATACATATAACAAAAAGTTTTTCCAACTTTTTTTAACCACACATTTTTCTAAAAATCACTATTAAAAACTCTTTTTCACATAATAATGTTTGTCAAACAAACTCTCAGATTAAAATCCGTATTTTAGTCCGTACCAAACATGACTTAAAAAGACTATTATTAATTGTGATAAATTATAGCCCATGTTTGAGCCAAATTATTGTATAATGAAAAATATAATCGTTATTGGGACCCACACAAGAGATAAGAATTTTGAATTTAAATATTGATGTGATGGATAACGGTCATATTTTTTTATTTTAATGAGATAATAATGCAGATCAAACGAGACCATATTTTGAAATGGTTAATTACGCTAATAGTCACTAAAGTCGAGTAATTATGCGAATGGTCATAGAAATTATTTTTTATCCTAAGTCATTCAAGTTCCTGACTGAGCATCTCCAATAAACTCTTTAAACATGAGATGCTCTCTATTTTAAAGAGTTAGATGCATTCAAAAAGTTTCAATTTTCAATGTAGGAAAACAATAAAATAATGTAAAGAAAAGCTAGTTAAAATAAAATATAAAGAAAAATAATAAATATTTTTTTGGGAGTAGTAAAATTAAATGTTAAATATAAAGAGTTTGTTGAAGTACTTCAAAATTTTAACTCTCTAAATATTTTTTGGAGATACTCTTAGAGTCTAAAAATTAACTTTGAATCCTATGTAGCACCATAAGTGCACATGGATAATCAAAACCAAATAAAGAAAAAGAATCGTAGTAAATCAATTGTCTGCATATAACTTCATTTAAGAATATAAATAGCAATATTAAATATAAAGATAATTCCTGATAAATCAAAATCCTTATTTTTTGATTCGTGCTTAAAATTCAGTTAAAATTGAAAATATAATCGTTATTGAATCTCACTCGTCTAATAAAAATCAACAATAACGATTAATTTTTTAATTTTAATTCGATTTTAATCTTTACCGAACACGCCCCTAATTCGAATGGACAATGAAGGTAGTAAGTAAACAAAATTGACAAATTACATAAAGCCATGTTCAATATCTTTAATGATAAAATTATTAATAAATCCAAATCCTCTCATCAATAATTGACTAAAAAATATTAAGATATATGACTATTATTTTGCTAACATGTCTCATTTGTTGGTACTTATCTCGACAAAGGATCTCAAGGTTAAATAAAGAATAAGAAAGAAGGCTACACTAAATTGAGAGGTAGCATAAAACCAAGTCCCATATTTTTATAATAAAATCCATCGTGCATTAAAACGTCATAATAAATCCAAACAACAAGTAAAGAAGTATTAAGTGATAAGATTATCAATTTATTGATATGTCAATGATTGACAATTTAACTGATTTTTAGAGTAAATTACACATTGAGAAAGAAGATTATAGTGAATCGATAGACATGTAATCTTTATATTAGCATTAGATAAATAATATTATAAAGCGTTCTAGAATTGTTTCATAAAAAAAAAAAATCCAAATTCCAGTAGAATAATTGATTAGAACCTGTTTGGTAGAGATTAAAATCGGATTAAAATTGAAAATTAATCGTTATTATTGATTTTTATTAGACGGGTAGGATTCAATAACGATCATATTTTCAATTTTAATTATTACCAAACAGACTCTAAGAAGTATTAAGGTGTATGAATTATCGGACACATCTCAAATAAGTAAAAAACAAAAGGGTGGTCGTCGTGAATTGACAGGTGCATGGAACTTCATCCCTTAGTCTTTACATTAACATCAAGTCCTCGTTTGAATTTGATTTTCTGCAAAGTTTCGTGGACAACGGTTTGACTAAAAGTATATATATTTGAAAAAGCGTGTCTACACCACGTTTAAATGTTTTTGTCTACACCACGTTTAAGCGATCAATTGCTAAGTTGATCACGTGTGAACGCACTGTATTAAATTTTTTTCTTTTTCTTTTTCATTTTCCCCCAATTTTAAAAACTTTTTATTGAAAATATGTATGGATTTTTTATAAATCTGTTAAGTAGAACTTATCTAGTTGAAAGTTGAAATTATAAAAAATAGAACTTCTACATTTCAAAAACTTGAAAATTATATACTTGACTAATTGTAGGAATTATTAAATAAATATAATATTTAATAATTTTAGATGTGGTATGTATTATTTCAATTATTAAATAATTTTTAAAATAATAAAAAAATAACATTTTTTTACGTCTAGGGGCGAGACTGGTATAGTTTGAAATTTTCACGTCTAACTACGCTTTTAGAGCACTACTAAAAAATAGGAAAGAGTTATGAATGTAAATATAAAACTATTTTATTAAAAAACATATAATAGAAAATAAATTTGGAAAAATAATTTCTAAAAAAATAAAAATCAAACGAGGTCTATATATAAAATAAAAATTTCTTGACAAATTTCTTCAATAATTTACTAAGTTTCTCTCATCGACTCTTTTTGAATTAAAACTCTTTATTTCTAAGACTTATTTATATCATACATTGATACAATAATATTTTTTTATATTTTTAATCGCACATTTTTTTAAAAAAAAGTCACTATTTAAAATATTATTTTTTTTTCTCAATTTCCTTTTATAATGACCATCAAACATAGTCGAAGAGTATTAGAATAATATTATTTAGTCTCAGTGTGTTACCATCTAATTTAGGTGATATTAATATGATATTAAATGATAGATAAAATTAAATAAATAATTTAATTACACCTTTAATGTTATCTATCATGTAGCCTCACCCAAATCTATCATTATTCGTCAAGGATTACCGGTTGGAGAGGTTGCCACTCAGTATACATTTTCAGAGAAAATTTGTGAGAGAAGATGAATTTCCTGGAAGTTTCTTTGCTCCTAGCATGAAGACTCTACAACAGCTACTATATAATAAAGGTTGCCGTTCAAACGTTTGTTCCAATTTTCAAACCTTAGTTCAAGACCTAGATTCATGTCTGGATTCGTTGTATCTCTCGTTTCTTCTTGAAGGTACCATTTAATCATTATTCAATATTCTTACTTATCAATTTTATTTTATTTTTGTCATTTTTTCTTAATTCTATTTTTTTATTTTTTGTTTAAACATTCATCCCAGTTCTGAATTCATTATTTCTTTCCATAGATTTAGGAAGCCCAGTTCTTAATTTTCAGTCTTTTTGTCCCTTGTTCTTATGGATGTTGTTGGGCAATATTTGGCTACTACAAATGATTTTAAGTTCAATTGCTGTCCAAAATCAGTATTTCCTGAAGAAAATCATGTGAATGGGTACAAAATGAATCATGGCTTTAAGGATTTAGATGTCCTTTCAAATGGATCATCATCCACTGTTGATGATAAAGAAAAAGATTTTTCTGATGAAATCCTCAAGTTCATAAGCCAAATGCTTATGGAAGAAGAGGATTTAGGAAATAAGCCATGTATGCTACAAGACTCCTTGGCGCTCCAAGCGGCCGAAAAGTGTTTGTCTGATGTCCTCAATGGGAAGTCCCCTTGTTCGTCGATAGGTGATCCATTCACACAAAGCCTGAATGGTAATTTAACGAAAACCTGTAGTGCATTTAGTAGTGAAAGTTCATCGGATTCAATTGAGTCGAAATCGTACCTTAATCAGGGGGATTTTGAGCCCTTGAATCAGTATCCTTCACTGTCAAATTTACAGTTAAATCCGCAGTCATTTGGCTCCTCAAACAGTGTTGATGCTGCTGGTTATCGGCTGGATGCCTTTTACATGAATGCATTTCAGATACAAAATTCGTTGAGTGGAAACAAATTTGGTTTGCAATCTACTGGCAGTGGAGGAGAAATCACTTCCTTCTCCCCAAACGATGGCTTTTTTGGATCTGATCTGGATCCTAAGAAAAAGGCGGGTGAATCTGAGGGTGCCGTGGTGGAAAATGGAGAATATCTATCACAGAATAATTCCAGAGAAAAGAAAAACCGATCTAGGGAAGAGGCTGCTTTTTCAGAAGAACATAGGAGTAGCAAACAGTTGGCGAATAATAATGGTGAGACAGAGCCATTAGAGATGTTCGACAAGGTGTTGCTTTGTCCGGCTGTGGAAAGTGACACTGAGAAGTTGTTCCAGCAGAACAGACAGTTGACAGGATCAAATCGAGGAAGGCCACGAGGTGGAAAGAGACAAGGTTTTCAGAAAGAAGTGGTGGATTTAAGGAGTCTCTTAATGCAATGTGCACAAGCCGTTGGAAGCTACGACAGTAGGACGGCTAACGAGCTTCTAATCAAGATAAGGCAACATTCTTCTACCCATGGCGATGAAACGGAAAGACTCGCACATTACTTTGCGAAGGCCCTCGAGGCCCGTATGGCTGGCACCGGAACAGCATCCTATACGGCTTTTGGTTCCTCAAGGATATCGGCTTCTGAAATCTTGAAATCCTACCACACAACTATTACGGCCTGCCCACACAAGAAGATGTCGAATTTCTTTGCAAACAGATCCATCAGGAAATTAGCTAATGGGGCGAAAAGACTTCACATCATCGATTTCGGCATTTTGTATGGCTTCCAGTGGCCCTGCCTTATCAAGACTCTTTCGGAACGACCCGGTGGACCACCAAAGCTTCGCATCACGGGAATAGATTTTCCCCAACCGGGTTTTCGCCCTGCAGAGAGGGTCGAGGAGACTGGGATTCGCCTCACAAAATACTGCAATAGATTTAATGTCCCGTTCGAGTTCAATGCCATAGCAAAGAAGTGGGAAACCGTCCAACTTGAAGAACTTAAGATCAACAAGAATGAGCTACTTATAGTAAATAGTTTACACCGTCTTCATAATGTGCCTGATGAGACAGTAATTGCAAGCAGTCCACGAGATGCTGTTTTGAACTTGATCAAGAGGATCAATCCTGATATGTACATCGAAGGAGTAGTCAATGGGACGTACAACACCCCCTTCTTTGTTACGAGGTTCAGAGAGGCACTCTTCCATTTCTCGTCCATGTTTGATATATTTGAGGCTACTCTGCCCCGCGACGATCCTGATAGAATACTTTACGAGAAAGAGTTCTTTGGAAAGGATGCAATGAACATTATAGCTTGTGAAGGCACGGAGAGGGTCGATAGGCCAGAGACATACAAGCAGTGGCAAGTTAGAAATCTCCGAGCTGGTTTCAGGCAGCTTCCACTTGATCAGGAGATCCTGAAATTTATCAGGAACAAGGTCAAATTAAACTACCACAAGGATTTTTCAGTGGACGAAGATGGGAAGTGGATGCTATTAGGATGGAAAGGCCGGGTTCTTTATGCTCTTTCATGTTGGCGGCCGGCCCAGAAGTGATCGGTCATGTTGCTCGGGACATTGTTGTGTGAGCACTTATTTGTAATCTCGAGCAGTGAGGCACTGAATCGGCTTCTTTGTGTAATATATTGTTTAATTTTGCTTGGTATTTACATGCTTTATAAGAAGTTCGTTGGCGCCACATTTGTAATGTCCATCGGATTTGTTCTTCAATAGAATTTCTACTCTCCAGTCAATAGAGATTTCAATTTGCTTAATGTGGAATGCCTTTGAATGATTTTCCTCGCGCAAATTAGTATGCATTTTAGTGGATTTAATTATATGATAAATGTATGATGGTTCCTTCTACATTTCACAGCCCTGAGACGTAGGCTCGTGAACATAATGGCATAAGTAATGTAACATAACTTCATCACTCGATAAAAGTAATGTACGAACATAATGGTATAAGCCACATAACACAACTTCATCCCTCGATAAAAGGTTGGTTCGGGAAAGCAGATGAGACCATGAGCTCCTAGACTAACACTTATTCGAGTTATTAAACCCTGCCTAGACATAAATCCAACACAAGCACTGAACCAATGAACCATTGTTTCTATTATCTCATACAAATGCAAACTGAATGTGTTATGCCGTTTTTACATTCGGAAGAATGACAAGGATTCAAGATTCAAAAGTAGCAGACTCTGCATAAGTAAATGTATTTCAGAATTCAGAGGATTCCATCTTACATCCTTTCCCAGCTTGTGCATTAATCTATTAAGAAATTTGCCAAATTACTCTACTTGAGCATACTTTTTCTCATAAGAGAGATTCGATCTCTAGGGCCCAAAATCTATGAAGAAACTCTCACCAAGTTTGAGCTCATAAATAGGATGAGCTGGATATTAAGCAAAATCTTTAACAATAAGAGAGATGGCTATTGGTTTTAGGAAACCAAAAGGAAGATGGGGAATCCGATGTTAAACTTCAAATAACAGGTGACTGACATTATTACATGCATGGAGCACTTAAAAAAGAATACCATAAATATGATGCAGAAAGATGGTGATGATACAGAGATTTAGCCAACCAATAGAAACAATTGAACATTAAATACAAAATGACAAGCGAAAATACGAGAAGATAAACTTTACAGAGACAAATGAGAGTGCAATCACCAGCAACTCCACACTGAAAATACAAAGACGAGGGAGAGAGTAACTTAACTTTGAGTAACCTTCATAGCATTTACTTTTGTAATCAAAGTATATACCAGAGTATTTATATAATAATGATGAGAAAAAGAAATACAAATTTAGGAGGGCGAATTGTGACTTATGTGACATGATGTCCAGCTAAATAAAGTACAACGAAACATTAACTACCCCAGTAGACCTAATAGCACTTACTTCTTTTTCTTTTGATACTTCGGAGGCCGTAGAACACTCCAATCCATCTTTTCACGCTTGCGTTGATTTTGAGAACTACAACTTCTACTTGGAGATGAATGTAGGTCATCTTGAAAAAAATTCGGAGATTTATTTGGATATGGCGCTTCAGAGGCATTGGTTCGTTTGCTCTGAAGATCTCCACTTGCATCACCACTCAAACTATCTGGCTCCAAGTTGGGTGAACCATCTTGCAAGGTCCCATTTTCTCTGTAATAATATTGGAAAATCAGATGTATTCAAGAAGAAGGCAACAAAACTCAGTTCGTTCCCAAAGTTAGCAATTCATAGATAATGTGTGACTAGCTGTGTTTGAGCCACGTTATTTTGGAAAAATGTATTTTGGAATAGTAGATTGATGGCAAATGTGTGGTTGGAAAAGAAATAAATGTTATTGATGTGATGGAAAATAATATTTTATTGAAGAATGTGTGGTTGAAAATGAGTAGAAGAATGAGAATAAAATTTTTAATGTGTACCAAACAGGAGCTAAGCTTAAAAACTTGTAAGTAAATAAGCAAGTCTTACAATAAATATATTTTTACTGACCAAACTGGGAAATACGTTACTCATTTGACACTAAGATGAAAATTACATTCAGAATAAGTAATTTCTTCCACTTAAAATTAAACAAAAGCAACTCACCCAAACATGTTTGAAAACAAAAAGTTACATAAAAGTGACTTTTACTTATTTTTAAGTTTAAGCCAAACATGCCTGACTCATTCTCTCAAGACGAGCTTAATATGCAATAACGGAAGCACCCCATAAATCTGTTCCTTTTGACAAAGACAACATGCGATAACTGTCTAGCACTAGTTCTAATAATCTTTAAATTAGCACTTCACGAAGTTCAAAACGAAGACTAAGGAGTAGGTGTTTATGAATTTCCTCAACATTACATTCAGTTATTCTAGCAAAATATAATGGACCAAAAATAGGCTGCTTTAGCAACCTAGATTCATGAGCATCAATTTGATAAAATATGAGGTCACTGCTAAGGAATTCACTTGAGAAAGCTAAAGCATACAAAAATATATTTTTTTCAAAATTTCCACTGAAGATAATGTCATGTTCTAAATTGTATTAACAGAAAACGAAAACAACAGCTTAAAGGTCGGACAGCCAACCTGTTCAATGCAGTTTCTCTTTGTCTTCCAGAACTCGTAGCAGAGGCTTCTGGTTGAGCAGGGTCAACTACTTCCTCGTTGAGTTTCTACCAAAATAAGTTTTGATGTGAGATTATTGAATTTAAAATATCATGTCAAATGAAGCGTCTTTCAAGAACTGCAGGCCATTCAAAACCCTTGTACTCACATCAATAGAAGGATTAAAACTTAAAAATGACATGCGACCTCTTGTTGCAGCGGGATGTGGATCACCTTCGATTATAACAACACTGCATGTCAACAGAATTGAAATAAAAATACAGAACACACTTAGGAGAACAAAACCTACTATAATTAGCTATTATTTCCAGTGCCCAGCACAAAAGATGTTCAACGATGGACACAATTCCAGCAGCATAGCTAACACAACAATAAGGGTACTATAAAAAAGAAATAACTCGGAAATGAAACTGCTTTTGTTGTACTCTAATTTTCCACATGCACAACATCAAAATTGACAAATATAATTGAACTATTTAACCCCAACCGCCAGACTATTCGTTCTCTATAATGAAATATCGTCTTAGGGTTAGCCGTTTGTCGACATTTATCATGTTCTTGTAACAACAAGTTCACAGTCTCTAACCAATCTCAGCATTGCCTCAGAGATGCAGAATTTACTCAAGCTGCCCTCATAATTAATGGATCTACTTCGATGAAACTATACTTAATCGCAATAAACTTTGAAGCCAACTTTTTCTCGGATTTTTTTCCCAGTAATCATTCCAAAAAGGCTATAACATACTTAGAAGGTAAAATTACAGCCTAACAATTAAAGAAACAAAAAATATTAATTGTTTCCAATTTGACAGAATTCAAATTCTAAAAATAATAAACTTACCATCTTTTAGGGGCAGTAGAAGAAGGAAAAACACCAACAGGTATGATTGACTCTTCTTCCTTCTTAGGTTTCTCCTCTTTCTGAAGGGCTCTTTGCATAAACTACATATGTTGCACAAAAAATAAAATAAAAAATAAAAAAAAAGGGTTCATATCTGGAATTATAAATTCGAAGCTTATGAAATAAAAAAAAATAAAAATACAATCTTTCTTTTCCAAGAACTGAAGAAAGTATACTGAGTAATAATAATAATAATAAACCCAGATGAATTTAAGCTAAGCCCATATGAAATAGCAAAAAATTGCATCAAATTTATAGTTATAAGCAAGAAAAAATAATTAACACTTATCGATATCGTACATACCTTGAGATTCTTCAAAGTACTGGATATCTCTCGCTTGGCCATTATGGATTCCAAGAGCAAATTCAATCAAAGTAATGTTCCAAACACACTCTCTCCTCGCCGTGCCGAAACGAAGGGCTGAGCTCCGCCTAGGGTTTTAGAAGATGAACCAATAGCCAATTTACAATGAGGGCAAAATATCCAATTTCATACATTATCATGCAATTTTATTTTATTTTTGAATTTTAGGGGTTTTTAAAAAATATGTAAATTGTATTTATTTATATTTGATATTTGACAAAAGAATGAATTGTATATTTTCAAATATATGTAAATTATATAAATTTAATATTTTGATATTTAACATAATAATTCTTTGGAGAACGTTTGTTTACAAATAGGAAAAAAATTTGAATTTAAGTGCAAAATTATATTTAGAAGAATGTGCAATTAAAAATGAGTTTTAAAAAATGACAATTTGCACAAATGCCCTAAATTTTGGGGTGGTTTTGAAAACTCATGACAAAATTGGGTTAAATGGAAAGTACGTATTTTTTACGCTCAAACATAAACTAAGAGTAGATTCCAAAATTTCAACACTTCCATATGCCAAGCTCGAGAAATCGAGGGAGGGAGAGAGAGAGAGGAGAATCTTCCAAAAATAAAACACAAACAAGATCATGATTGGTTCAATTACCTACTCTTCAAAGTTTTCTTCCCCGAATCTGAACAAAAATTACATATTTCTTTTATGTTTTTGTTTTCTCTGTTCAATTAGTTCCCAAATTTTGTCATTTTAAAATGGTTCAATTAGTTCCCCAACAAGATCTGTATTATAATATTTTGTTGTGAACGGAAACTGGAATATATTTTGCTATGAATTTTTTTTATATTTTTCGGATTGTAACTATCAAGAGCAAACACCAATAAATAAGATATAACAATTCTACATTTCTCCTTTTTTTTCATGATGTACTAAAACAAATCAAGAAAACTATTTACTATCGATTAAATTTTTCTTTGTGCTTGTTGTTATTCAAGGGCTGTCATAGCTGGGGTGTTTGAAGGTAGTGGAGTTTACAATTAACACTGTAGAGATTGTAGAAGTAGTGGCCTGTGGATTGGGGCTACTACTACTTGATTTAGTTGATGCATTCAATGTGTTCGCAAAAATGAGAATGTGAAAAAGTAATATTTTGTCCATTTTTTTTGAAAAAGTCGCAGTATCTTATTATAGTATTTAGCTAGATATATAAGTGCATGTTTTTGAAAATTTAAATATACGAGTTCAAACCTTATTTTATAGTCTTGTGTTTAATTTATAATTCTTTGATTTAATTCAATTGATGCATTTTAAGGTGTTTGCTGTAATGAAAATATGAAAAAGTGATATTCTATCACTTTTCTCTGAAAAAGTCTTAGTGTCTCATTGAAACAATTAACTAGATGCACATGAGCACATTTTTGAAAATTTAAATATAAGAAATCAGATATTGTTTTAATCTAGCATTCAATTTATATTTCTTTGAAACAATTTAATTGATGCATCCAAGGTATTTGCGAGAATGGGAATGAAAAAAGTGACATTCTGTCACTTTTCTCTAAAAAAGAAGCAATGTCTCATTGGAGCAATTAATACATACGAGCATGTTTTTGAAAATTTAAGTATACACATTCAAACATTATTTTAATCTTGCATTCAATACATATTTCATTAAATTTATTCAATTGATACATCCAATGTGTTTGAGAATATGAGAATGTGAAAATGTGACATTCCTCATTTTTCTCTTAAAAAATCTTAGTATCTCATTGGAGAAATTAAATAGATGCATACGTGTGTGTTTTTGGAAATTTAAATATACGAATTTAAACGTTGTTTTAATCTTGCATTCAATTCATTTTCGTTGAATCAATTCAACAAATGCATCCAAGATGTTTGCGAGAATGAGAATGTGACATTATGTCACTTTTCTTTGAAAAAATTGCAATTTTTCATCGAAGCAATTAACTAGATGCATACTTGTGTGGTTTTGGAAATTTAAACATACGAGTTCAAACATTATTTTAATCTTGCATTCAATTCATATTTTTTTGAGTTATTCAACTGATGAATTCAAGATGTTGCAAGGATGAGAATGTGAAAAATTGACATTCTATTACATTCCTCAATTTTCTTTGAAAAAATCGTATTATCTTATTGGAGCAATTAAATAAATACAGACATATGTGTTTTTGAAAATTTAAATATACGAATTCAAACATTGTTTTAATCTTACATTCAATTCATATTTTTTTGAATCAATTCAATTGATGCATCCAAGGCGTTTGCGAGAAAAAGAATGAAAAAGTGAAATTTTGCCACTTTTTTTTTTCTAAAAAAGTCACAGTGTCTCATTGATGCAATTACTAGATGCATATGTGTGTGTTTTTCAAAATTTAAATATACGAATTCAAATATTGTTTTAATCATGCATTCAGGATGTGTTTGAACTACATTATTTTGAAAGAATGTATGTTAGAATAGTAGATTGATGGAAAATGTGTTATTGAAAAAGAAGGAAAAGTTATTGATGTGATGAAAAATATTATTTTATTAAAAAATGTGTTATTGAAAATGAGTAGAATAATGCTAATGAAAATTTTAATGTGGATCAAACAGGGGCTCAGTTATAATTCTTTGAATCCATTCAATTGATGCACCCAAAGTGTTTGTGAGAATATGAATTTGAAAAAATGACATTTTTCTTTAAAAAAATCACAATATCTCATTGGAGTAATTAATTAGATGCATACGTGTGTGTTTGTAAATTTAAATATACGAGTTCGAATCTTATTTTATGTTAAGAAGTGACATTACGTAATATTTTATTTGTAATTTTACATATGATTATTGCTAGAAATTAAAAGTTACATGCCACTTTATTTTTAAAAAAATGGGCACAATTTCTTTGTAAATTTTTGTAAGTATGGATAAAATTAATGTCATCATTTACTATGGAAGCAAGCGAAGACAATATAATGAATATACAAATGACAAAATGACTGAAATTGTTGTCCCAATAGAATGCACAAATAACCTTTGTTAAAACGTGAATGTCACCTTTTTAACAACAAATATTCAAAAAAGTGACAAATATTTTAAAAAAAAGTGAAAAATCCCAAACAAAGTGACAAATATTCAATAAAGTGAATTTATTAACTAGCATATAAACTTAGATTTGGAAGCTATTCAATAAAGTGATAAATATTCAAAAAAACAAAAAAACAAAGTGATAGAAAATGACAAAATTGATGCAGAATGTATTGTTTTCCTGATTGCCTAGCCTTGATTCCTATTTTCTAAACATTCTTTACAAACTTCGCATTTGTGCTTTGATCAATTCATCAAAGCATTGCCACCACCAAAGTTGACAAAAAATGACAATCTCAAACGAAGTGACAGAAAGTGAAAAAAAGTGGCAAATCATAACCACTAGCACAAATCAATTTGGCCACCAAAGAATACCTATTATTGAAATTCATATTTCTCATTAGTTTAGCAAGCAAGACTTCATTGATTGGTTACATAGTGAGTCCGTCATTAATGTGTTATCTTACTTTTGAATTGTTTTGCATCGGCATAGAATCTCCATTAGAATCTATTCGACTTTCATAAGTTTCTATACAACCTAAGATAATATAATATACACTATACACATCGTTCAACTGTATCATGTATTGTTCAATTAGATTAGAGACATTCCTTATTTCAAAGCTAAAAATACATACGTTGGCCAGAAACTTTTGACACTCGAGAAAATTATTTACATATATTCAAAATACGATTAAAAATCAATGTTTACTTTGCTAAAAAGTCCATTTATACCCCATAAAAAAAATACACACAAACACACACAAAATTGTGGGCTATGCTTGAGTTCTTTTACCCTGCTTCAGCAGTAATTCTACTCGGGCAAATGTTAGAACGTAAAATATGGCAGCGCAAGGCTTTACCAATTAAAAGTTACTTCGCTTCTGCACATGCCTTAAGAGTGGAGGAATACATGTAAGCATCACAAATATGGGGGTGAGGAGTGGATGTGGTAGTCTGCTTCATGAGGGAGTCAAACTTGATGGCTTCGTGGGGTAAGTTGTTGCAAATGTAGCCAATGATGATTGTGTTCCAGAGGACAGCTGTTGGATGAGGAATTGAGTTGAATAGTTGGCGTTGAGATGGACTTTGCCAGTTGTGCAAAGCTAGCTTAGATGGAACCTGATTGTTCTAGATTTGCGAGGTGTGTCTTGGTGGAGTTGAAGATGGTGGGTATCTTGAGGAGTGCTTGCTTGTTACTTTGAGAGTAGGAAGTAGAGATAAATGTAGTGGTGATTCTTCACATTCTTATGCTGCACGAGCTTTGTAAATCATCTGTAGTTTTGAAATCTTGAAGCTTGAAGTGAAAATCCTTGTCCTTGCCATTTATTATCTCTCAAATGTGTTTTTCTCTCAATGAAGGCATAAAAACCTAATTTTGGACAAGTTTAGGGTTAAATAGGATCTCAAGAT
>CAIGRQ010153225.1:0-14320 GCA_903798375.1 Fraxinus sp. D2006-0159
ATCAAACACTCCAAAAGTTGGAAAATGGAAAAGATTTTCCTACTTCCCTAAACAAAGATGTCAATCAAACGGAGCCTAAGTGATATTGATCGTAAAAAAAGAAAAAGAAAAAAAGGCATAAATAATCAATCATCAAGCATATTGAAAGAAATATAAACTACTTTTGGTGCTAATGGAAGTATGTTTGTAATCAAACATAAACTGAAAAAACTTCAAATAATCAAGAAAGAGGTATTTACAAGCAAATATATGCAGAAGATTAACATGGTGTACCCTTATGCAGTTGCACACTTGCACTGTACTAATCTTTGTTTCCATCATTATGCAAAATCATCCATGATAAAAGAGTTACAATAGTGACAAGTTTCAACTTTTAACCATTGAACAACTATTTAGTAAGAATTTGTACTGAACGAGCTTAAAAAAATCTTGTTTTAAAACCAAAGGAAGGGGCAGTAAACAACAGAAGGCGGATTCACTAAGTTTATGACAGTCGATGAAAATTTAAATATATGAGCGGCATAACAGTCAACATGATGTGAACCCACATAGTAATGGTAGCTATGAAATCTACACAAGATTAATTCAACCCAAGAAATCCAAGAAATCAATGTTTTGAGCTTGATTCAAAAATAGTGAATCAATGAACCAACACAATCGCCGACAATATGTTGATTCCGTGATTACAAAACTCAAGAATCTCACTCGATTTTATTTGAATGCTACAAGAAATATTCTTGATAAGTTCACAATTAGCTCAATGAAGAACAAGAAAAAACAATATGCCTTTCAATTAATCTCTTAATAAATTGTGTTTTTACAATGAATATAATGAGTCATATTTATATGGAACCCATAAAACATAGATAGAAATGAAATTAATCCAAAAAATAGCAAAATATATCACAAAGTAGAGTTTTAATTTAAATAGAAGATTACGCGAAATTTGAGAAATTCGCAGTCGGGAGTCAACTATGCGGCCGCATAGTATAAATCTATGCGGTTGCATAGATCAATTGAAATCCTCTACTGGGTTTCAATAAAGGGGCATGAGGTCGCATGCTGCATGCCCTGGACATAGTTGTCCCATCTAATTTCTCCGTCAATCGTTTGAATCAAGTTGATCCACTTCGTTTCATATTTTATGCCTAACATGAGACTCTTTTTTTGCTTATTGTGATCAATGTTTCGTTCACCGTAGATTGAGCAAGCAATTCCATAGCTTCCTTGACTCGTTTCGCTCGTGACCTAGTCATCGGTCCTCCCTCAACGATCAATGGATCCATGCCCGAACTTGTCTCGTATCATGGATCACATCACAACAATTCTATGTCGTTGAATTTATGGATTCTGAAGGAGAGTTAATTATTGACTTGAGCCGTAGAGAAAACAAGAAGTGGATCTTTGGATAAAGAAATTTTAAGGAGATTTGGAGTTGGAGCTGCAGCTGCAGCTGCTGCTAGGGTTGTTGCGATGCCTTTGTCTGGACTGATTTATTGTGTGATAATGTGGGAGTGATTTATTGTGTGATAATGTGGTGTTGCCTGGTTGGTATGCACCAACCTATCATAACTAAAGACTTTGGGTAGGCTGGTCTAGTTCATCATTTAAGAGAACACTGAGAACTAGACTAAATTGTACGGTTCTCGTATTTTGGGATAATGAAGGTATTGAAGCTATTTGCAGCTACTAGGTTCCTTTGTATGTTGACGGACCCACTCCCAAGCTATGATCACTAACTAATATAAATCACTGAAACCTCTACTCGTGTCGTGAATGGCCTCGATCCCTCTCTTCCTTGACATATTCGAAATTGGTCTATAATGGAACTGGACTGACTGTTCTGGTCCAGTTCAATTGGTTCCCCCCCCCCCCCAAAAAAAAAAAAAAAAAAAAAACTTGACTTTCCTTCGCAAAAATTTGAATTTTTTTTTTNNNAAAAAAAAAAAAAAAAAAAATAATAATAATAATAATAATCTTCGTAAATCTGATATCAATAGATTGAAAAACCTTTCCAGCATGTTTCTATTCCTTTTAATTATGGATAGATATATATGGTCTGTACGCTTCCATTTTGTCTTCCATATTTAAGAGAACACTTTGCTTGTTTATTGACCTTTGTTGTCAACCTGTAGTTTTTTTCTGATATACTTGTGGAAGTGATGATCTGAAGCCTTGTATTATTTTTTTCTAATACTCTTGCAGGTATGCCAATGTAAAAATGATGCTGTAATGCAAGCAGCTGTTATGATTCTGATGATCTCTGTTAAGGTAATTAATTTTATCCAGCCAATAATGTTACGATCCTACTAAATACGCACTTTGGCATACTGGTTTTCTTGTTGAATGGATGCATGTCAAGTCAAATTCTTTCAGTTGCTATTTTCTCTTGTGATTAATTGGCTCCTAGCATGAGTGTAATTTGCCATATAAAACAAATTCACTGATAAGCTTGAGTTCATGTTCAGTGCATTAATAAAATAATGATAGAGACTCCTTGTTTTGTCAAAGACTTAAAAGTTATAAACCTATTTGGCTAGGAAAGATGGTTGGGTTGTTGTGGGTGTTTACTAGGGTGAACTAGCTTAGTAGATGAGTTTAATGTACAATCCAAACCTGTGAAATGGGTAATTACGAGCCATTGACGTGAAAGCTAGCTGGTGTTGCCAGCAATCGTAAGGAAGTGGGAAATATATTCTGCATGACTGATTGCATGCATTCTAAAGAATTCTAAGTACCATAGACTGCCTTGATGGGCTTATAGATGATCAAATACCAGATTGATTGAATTTCCCTATGGGAATAACTGGTGCAGAGGCCCTATGTGGGAGGGGCTGTGACTCAATTAAACCCTTAGGCCTTAGATAATGAAGCATTTTCAAGGCTGAGTTTTCTGTTTGTCTTATTCTATGACTGAAATTGTGTTAAACCACGTTGTGTCACTTCATGGAGATATTGATGCCTTAAAGACGTGTGTTGAAATATGAAATATCATGTGTGCATCCAGAGTTACCGATTCCTTACACATCCAATGTGGTAGTTTTTCCATTCATATTCTTTCTTTCTTTTTTTTTTTTTTTCCCTCCATATGTTACCTGAAAATTGATCTCTACTTTATTCAAAAAAGTCTAGAACATCCTAAATTAGGGAGAAAAAACCATGTTATTTTCTAGTTCTCTTTCTGAACTGGCGATTCGTTTTGTAGAGTGCTTGTGAAAGTGGGTGGTTTTCAGATAGAGATTCCATAGAACTTCAAAATCTGGCAAAGGAGGTTTGTTAGTATGTTTATGTCATCTCATCCACAATCTTGTTGATAGACTTCGAATTATACTAATTTTCTGGGTCTTTCTGCATATTCAGATAGCATGCAATTTTTGCAGTGTATCAAATTTTAACACCGACCCAACCAGTTCATGTTTTGTTATCTCAACAATCATGGCGAGGTAAAATACTTTGTAACTATTTCGATAGTATTTTGTAGTCACAACTTATAAAAGGCGATCATATGACTATGCTTTGAAAGTTCACATTCATGCATAAACTTTGCTAGACAATACTGGCTTTGCGGCACTGGAGTAAATCACTAAGTAATGATTTGTCTTCATTATTAGGTGAAATCAGAATTATTTATTTCTATATTTCTTAAATAAATTATACACGTATTACACCCTATTTATAGTACAACAATATAGATAAAAAGGAAAAATAATCTCCTAATTTAGCAGACAAGAAATTAGCCTAACAATCAACCAAGTTATGGAAAGACTTAATCAATCATGATCAATCTCTAGGATTTCTACATGGAAAGATTATGATCAATCACTAGGATTTCTACACTTTCCCGCAAGGAGGATCATAGATGTTGATCATATTCAACTTGTCGATGAAATCATCAAAATTGTGTCTCGGTGATCCTTTGGTGAAGATGTCCGTGATTTTTTCTTTTGTGGGAACATAAGTCATATAAATAACTCCATCTTCCACCTATTAAAGAACTTGTCGATGAAATCATCAAAATTGTGTCTCGGTGATCCTTTGGTGAAGATGTCCGCGATTTTTTCTTTTGTGGGAACATAAGTCATATAAATAACTCCATCTTCCACCTTTTCTTTAATAAAATGTCTATCTACTTCTACATGCTTAGTTCGGTCATGTTGAAAGGATTAAGAGAATTGTTGATGGCAGCATCGTTATCACAATAGAGCTTGATTGTTAATCTTGCAACGACCTGTAGTTCTTCTAAGAGTTTCTTTAACCACAATCATTCACATATCCCTTGTGCAACAGTTCTGAACTCAGTCTCAACACTACTTTTGACTACTACATTCTATTTCTTACTTCTCCAAGTGACTAAATTTCCCTATACAAAAGTGTAACATCCAGTAGTAGTCCTATCCTCCGTTGAACCCGCCCAATCAATATTTGTAAAGATCTCAACTTCCTTACTTTCACATTTCTTGAAAAATAGACCTTTACGTGGAGTCCCCTTGAGATACCTTAGGATCTTGTAATTGGCTTCTAGGTGAGCTTCTTTTGGTGAGTGCATATGCTGGCTTACCACACTTACTGTAAAGGCAATGTCGGTCTAGTGTGTGACAGATAGATTAGGTTGCCAACAAGCCTTTGATACCTTTCCCTTTCAACTGATTTTCTTGCATCTTCTGTCCTTTTTCCAGCTTGGTGTCACTCGGCTTACAGTCGAGCATGCCCGTTTCAGTTAGGAGGTGGACATGTTTTCATTGAGAAACATTGATTCTCTTCGATCTAGCTACCTCCATTCCCAAGAAGTACCGCATTTGTCTCATATCCTTAACTTTAAATTTAGAGGCTAAGACCTTCAATCTTCCCATTTCCTCAATATCATCTCCAGTTAGGATTATGTCGTCCACGTATACAATTAAAATTGTCTTCCTATTTTCCTGCTTGTAGAACAGTGTGATTTGATTGTTCCTGACAGTATCATTCACTTGTTATCACTTTTGAAAATCTATCAAACCACGCCCTAAATGGCTATTTGAGTCCATATAAGGACTTCTTCAACTTTCATACTTGGTTTTCTTCTCCTTTATTACAGAAATTTGGAGATAGTGTCACAAAAACCTCATCTTCTAGTTCGCCATTCAAGAAAGCATGTCGTTAAAGTGGCCAATTTAGATTGGTGGCCAAGGACAAAAGAACTCAAACTGTGTTCAATTTAGTCACGAGTGCAAAGGTTTATGTGTATCAATGTCGTAGGTTTGAGTAAATCCCTTTGCAACAAGACTGAGCTTTGTACCTCTTCATTGTCCCACCAGCTCTGTACTTTATAGTAAACACCCATTTGCAACCTATTGTTCTCTTACCGTGTGGCAAATTTATCAACTCCCAAGTTCCATTTTTTTAACAACCCCATTTCCTCCATTACAGGTTCCCTCCACTCAAGAATCTCTAATGCCTCTCGAATGTTCTTAGGAATTTTCATACTGTCAAGGTTAGAAGTAAAAGTATGATATTCACAAAGCATTGTAGGATACAAATTTTGAAATGGGATGGAGAGTACATGAACGAGGTTGTTTTCTGAGTGCAATAGGTACAATATCATCAGGTTTAGGAGTATTAGAGCGATGTTCTATTACCCGATCTGGCTTGGGCAAGGACTTTTGGTTGTGCGGAGCTGTCACCGATTTACAATCGGTGCCTCAGGTGTGAGATTTTTATCATACCTTGATTTTGGCTTTCGTGAGCAAACCAACATCTTTGTTCTCCTGTTTTTCTACACCTTCCTATGAGTATAAGCTTATGTAACCAGAGAACGAGTGGAGGAGGATGATGGGGTGATAAAATAAGTGTTTGGGACAGGATCGGTATTTAGGAAAAAATCTAAGAAAAGAGTCATAAGCTAAGTATCTAAGGTCTGAAATTCACTCAAATTCTCTCCTTTAATTGAGGATTCGGGTTAGAAAAGAGTGGTTGAAAAGAATGTGACATTAAGATCGACAAATGTGTGACATGACATGGGATCATAGCACTTGTAACATTTTGGGTAGGTGAATAAACAAGGAAAATAGGCTCGATGTTCTAGTTTAATTCGTTGGTGTGTACAAATGTTGTAGAATCAAAGATTTGAGGGGAAGAGTGGAACTAAGTCGAGAGTGAGGAAATGCATTTTGAAATTTTTGAAAAGGGGTGACAAAGGAAAAGACTCGACTATACATTTGTTTATGAAATAGATTGTAGTCAAGATAACATCGTCCTAAAAAAACTTAGCATGTTAGTGAACATTAGGGCCCGAGCTACATCAAAGATGTGATTTATTTTTTCGTTCGACAATCTCATTTTGTTGAGGGGTGTCGATACATAAACTCTGGTGAATGATGCCATGTTCATGAAGATAGAGACTCAAACATTAATTAAAATATTCAGTACCATTGTCAGTACGTAAAATTTGTATTTTGGTATTGAATTGTGTTTGCATCAAGGAGTGAAAATTGATAAAAATAGAACAGATTTCGATTTTGTCTTTCAGCAAATATCCCCAACTAAACCGTGTATGGTCATCTATGAATGTGATGAACCATTTTGTGTGTTCGATTAGGAATACGGAAAGGACTCCAAATATTACTGTGAATCATAGTGAACGGTTTTGTAAATGAAGTACAATGATGTTCTGCAAGTTCACACTTCACATTGAATATCAAGAAACATTTTATTGAAACAAAGTGTAGGAAATAAATGTCGCAAATACTGAAAATTGGGATGACCCAGCCTAAAATGCCATAACAAGAGTTCACTATTCTTAGAGGAAAAATAGAATCATGGATAGCATTTTGACACTAGTTACTCACTTTAGCTTGCTTATAGTAGAGTCCCTTGCATTCCTTAGCACTATCAATCGTCGTCTCCGATGGCAAGTCTTGAAAGATACAATGAGTGGAAAGGAATTTAGCAGAACAGTTGGACCCTTTAGTCAACTGACTTATAGATAACAAATTACAAGATAATTTTGGAACATGGAGGATTGAGTTTAAAGTGATAGAATCGGAGATACAGATACTTCATTTGCCTGCAACAGGGGAAAATATTCTATCTTTATTTTCATATTTTCAACACATGGTGAATATGTTGAAATCAGATGATAAGAATCAGTCATATGGTCAGATGCTCAAGATTTTCTAATCTAGGGAGTATGAGGACGGAAGGTGGTTAAGTCTTTCAATGGATTACATTTTGTGGGCTAAAGAACCTAATGAATTCTTATTGATGACTAACTAGAGGATTGAAGGGTAGCAATCATGCCCTTGATCTTTTCTAATTGATCAGAATTTGAGGTGCTGCCGCCTAGGGTGGACTAGGTTTTTTCTCCCCTTACTGTTTCTTGGTTCGACTCGTGCGAGTTTTCGGAGTCACTGATTCCTAGCGGTTGACAGAGGCGTCTCCCATTGCTAGCTCTATTTAGGAGAAAATCGAATCTGATATCATGAAATAAGAGTGATTTATTTCTGTATTTCTCGAATAAATCATAAGCACCTATTACACCATATTTATAGTACAACAATAAATATGAAAAGGAAAAATAATTTCCTAATTTATGAGACAAGAAATTAGCCTAACAATCAGCCTAAGTTATGGAAATATTTAATCAATCATGGTCAATCTCTAGGATTTCTACATTAGGATTAGCATAGCTTAGGATTTTGATGTCACCATTCTTTATTTTTTTACTTCGAATATGTGGCTCAGTATTCTAGAAATTATTAAGCCAACCAACGGGATGTCGACACATTTATTTTCAAGTGAACATAAAGCAAAATAAACGAAGTCATAGAAAAGCGAAATTCATCTCGTCTTCGAAAAGAATGTATTCCACGAGTACGCATTGAAGTCGACATGTTGTATTGAGTGTTTCAACATTATGAATCTCTTTGATTGTTTTACTTGCAAGAGATTGAGCTAAATTTTTCTTCCCCTTTCAATCTTGCGTTGGATGAGTCCACATGCTTGGGAATATAGACACTGGCTTTAGCTGTTGTCACTGGGTATCACCATACGAGCATTTATCTTTCCAGTGGCATTATTCCTTCTAGACTTTTAGTGTATTGAGTTCCATGTGCAATATGCTGACAACACACATACAATTCTTGTCTTCAGTTTATTGTCCAGATGAAATATATGATTGGCTATAGAATGATTCTGTACTTTGTATATATTCATCTCTTACTCAGTTTGTTTAGTTTATATTGTCAGTTTGCTTTCTTGTAACTGAACTAATATGTAATCACTCGTCTTCTATTTGAGGAAATTCATATTCTGGCCATCACTATTGAGTGCTATACTGAGTTTCGGTCGAGGAGGCTTGCACATGCTCATATTTATGTGGATCTATAAAATTCTCTTTTGTGTCCAGATTTTCTTGAATAAAAATTCTGTACTTGAGATATGTTGGTGTGTAATTCATTTGTGATATGAGATCCATTCACTTAAACTGGAGAGATCTGGTTTCCCACAATTGTATGTGTATTCATGTTTCCTTGAACCTTTTGGTGCTAGGTACTCACACTAATATTATTTGTATGCTTATATTTTGGGTTTTGAGTCTGACATCTTGCAATTCTCTCATTTAGATTTGATGGTTACTTGGTGAGAACTGTTGATGAATATTTCTATAGACTTGTTTGATAACTTCAGCTTCGGTTGTCTACTTGTTTTTTAAACAATGTACCAATGCTTGGGTTCTTGGATTGATATGCCTAAGGTTTTTAACTCTCTTCTGCAAATTCTAAACAGAATATTTTATATTTTGCCCGTCAATAATATTTTACCATGAAACTGAGAATCCTGGCCATGTACCTAATGCAGATTTTACCCAACAATGAAAATGGGTCATATATTCACTTTTCTTGAAATTCAGGTGGTTATCTTCGTTCTCCTTTTCCTTCCCTACCCTTGGGGTATCAGCGTCATATAATTTGAATGACTGATATGATTGGCGCACTCTTATGTCTACATTGTAGCCTGGATATGGTACTTATGTGCGTGACTTCCAGATTTCGAAGAATGTTAAGTTTTCTCAAGAAGATAAAATTGTAAGCATTTCCTATATTCCCAAGTTGAATCCTGTACTTCGGGCAAGGTGACTATAATTTTGAGATAACTTGTCATTACCCGCAGTAGATGTGATTGTATTTAACCTTGTTACCTTGTACATATTGCTCATCATAGGTAGTATTCTCTTAATTTTATCCATGAGAAGACTATAACCTATGATGCACCGACACAGATACGTGTGTCCGACAATTTTTAAAAAAAGTACAGACACGACACGTGATCGACACGTCGATTAAATTCTTAAAAATTCTTCATTTATATAGTATAAATTTAGTTTTATACTTGTTATTAATTTTTCTTGTTAAAATCTTTTAAATATGAGTTCCTATTTGTTACTTGATAATAATTTTGAATTAACAATATATAATATTTCTAATATAAAAAGAAAAATGATTATGGTAGAGTGTCCGAGAAGTGTCGGTATCGACTCGTATCCGACGCGGACACGCTACCCTAATTGAAGTGTCCGTGCTATAGAGACTATAACTAATGGTACTTTTTTTAACTTGATATAAATACTAAGCTGTGTAAGTAGATGATTTAAATTGTAGTTTCTTTTCCAATAAGTCCTATTTAAGACTTCAATAGGTAGTTGAGTCATATCAAAATCTTTATGGACAAACAAGCCCTACTTAAAAATATCCCCCAAATAGACTGTATAGTTTTAAGGAAGTATCTTCTATTCTATTGTTACTCTTCAAGTTCAATTACAAAAACTCCTAATTTTTTAATTTTTTTTTTTTCCATTTTTATCCTTTTATAGATGAATTTCATATTGTTATTTGATCATTTTTGGAGCATTGGTACTAGACAATCTGTTGACAGTTAGCATCAGATTATGGATTAAGAGTTTACATTACTACATAATCATGAGTTCTAATCTTATTTAGATGATCATAGTTTTATCTAAAATATGGATCAATTTGGTGATTACAATACTCGTACGTAAATGCATGCAAAAGATATGTATATTTGATATTAATGGATTGGTTATCTTCTTATTCCTTTTGCCTTGCAGAGGTTATTTGTCGTGCAAACAGATAGAATTGAGACATCTTCATGTCTCTGTAGTCCTCCCAAAGCAAAGTAAGCATTTTGTTTCATTATCTTTCTTGTTGAATACAATATTAGACTATTATTTTCCTTTCATCAAACTATTTCAAGCGTCCTTTTGCATTTGGTTTCTGCAGCTTTCTGTTGAATGGAAAGGGAGTGGAAAGAAGGACTAACTTGTACATGGTTTGTTGTGGATTAAATTTAACAAGTCATTTCTACATTTAAGCTAATTATGTCATGGAATTTTATATACTTATATTAGTTGGCTTTACTAGGATACTGGACCTCAAGTTCCAACACTTGTGACACATATGCTGAAATATGGATCAAATCTTCTTCAAGCTGTGGGTGACTTTAATGGTAACACAGGTTTCCACTTCCAACATTTTGGGTTTACTTTATGATTATTCCAAAAAACTTACTCGGTGTTAATTATTGTAAAGGAAATTACATTATAGCTGTTGCTTTCATGAGTACAATATCGACTCCTGATATTAATGTCATTCAAGATTATGTGCAGCATGTTCCTGCGACCATAGATTCCGGTGAGACAATGCATTTATTTCACTATTTTTACTGCGAACAGCAATCATTAATGATAACATGTCCTATGGATAAGATTTGTTACTTTTCTGGAGTGATGTTACGTTGTTTACCGATTGTTTCCTTTGCTATGTAGATTCTGAAATTACCGAGGGGGCATCGCGGATATCAATAAATTGTCCTATTAGGTAACCCTTCTGATTTGTTTGCCTAACCATGTTTTGCTTGTGTTATGCGGTATGATAATGATGGAGATATTTTCTAATGCAAGGGATAATGTTTGAGAGTAAACAACGTTAAACATTTAACACTCACAAATCTCCGGCAGCTTTAATGCCTGATGCAGAATTTCATTTTTATCTTGCATTTTGTTTCTAATATTAATAGCTTATCTGATGTTGTCATTTCATTTTCTCATATATCGATTCGCTGATGGTATGAATTATTATCACATCACCGTTCCATGAATCTCAACTTTACTTGGTGCCCATTGATGCGCTTCTGATTAGATTATCTTTGATCTGAATCTTGAACAGCTTCACGCGTATTAAAACTCCAGTCAAAGGACATTCATGCAAACATCTTCAGGTAACTGCAAGAATTAGATAACTGAAGAAAAGTTCCACACTTTCAAGCCTGCTAGGGAATATTTCTCCTGCTAGGGAATATTTCTCCTTTTAGTCTATATTTTGTGTGCAAGTTGAAGTGTAGAGTTAAAAAATCCTTCTCCTAAGCCAATTGTGGTCAAGTTGATATTGAATTCTTCAGTTGTGATGGTCTAGCTTTAGTGTGTGCATAAAATGAATTCTGCTTGCTTATTGTTATTCATCTCTAAAATCATATTTTGACTACATAACTTGAATATTTATTCCTGTTGATGGATCTTGTAACTATGGTAAGATGTCATGTCATTGGTTAATGATATGAGAGAGAGATGAACCAATCTGTCTGTTTGAACAGGATAGAGGTTAAGGCCAAACCTCCACCTGCAGAGTCTTTTAGGTGAAAAAAATGAAAAAAAGAAAGCTAATCTTTCTGTAAACAGAGAGGAAAGTGAATGGGAAGTCCCAAGATTAGAAGATTAATTTATCGTGCTAAGACAAATCTAGATTAGTGCTTTATTTCTCCATCCTCATATTTCTGGTCTGATTCTCGCTCGCTTCCTTTCCTGTGTAACCTTAATTTTTACTTAGCCCCTGTTTAATTTAGATAAAAATTAGATTTTTAGTATATTTTGATAAAAATTGTTAAAATATACGGTTGAAAAGTTGATAAAAGTTGTGGGTCCCATAAAATGTGTTGTTCAAAATGAGTTTTAAGAGATGGGGGCCAAACAAGGGTTTAATTTTAGTCGACGCTTTTATATTCCTTTTCATTTTCAGTGTTTTGATTATGACAACTATGTGGATATAAATTCAAGAAGACCATCATGGCGCTGTCCACATTGTAATCAGTGCGTCTGCTTCACTGATATCCGCCTTGATCAAAATATGGCGAAGGCAAGTAGCTTATTTTCATTCACCCCTATATTCTTGAATTCCTTCAGTTTTGAATGATGTAGTTGGAATTTTGTCAGGTATTGAAAGATGTTGGACCAAATGCTAAAGAGGTAATCATCTCCTCAGACGGATCGTGGAATGCCGTCATGGGAACAGATGATGCTACAAAGAAACCAGAGGATAAGACCTCCAATGTTGGACAGGATGCGCCTTCAGAAAGTGAATCTGCTGGTTTAGCAGATGCACCTATGGAGATTCTTGATCTTACAGAAATAGATGATGTGACAGATGCAGTTGCCATTAGCGAAAGTGAAGACAGAAAAATTTCCCCTACTGCCCATCAAAGTCTTTCTATGACTCAGACTCTAAGCGTCAATCCTCAAATGGCCAACACAAATGATGTTAATCGAAACTTTTCTCAGATTGACGATGACTTCTGGTCTGAAATTTTTATGTCCACCTATGGAACGGGGACATTAAATGTTAGATCAAATCCACCAATTGCTGGTGTTTCTAATGAGGAACTTGAGTCTTTTCATGGAAATGTTCCTCTCACAACTTTTATGCCGGAAAGTGAAACTGCCTTGCCAAATGTTTTGCAACTGCAGCAGTATCAATTTGGAAATCCAAATATGAGTAATGAGTTTGGTGGGCTCCCTTCAATATCTAACCATGCAACAAGAACACCAATTGCAATTCACACCCTTCCTGCACGGACCCCTACTTCTGTCCTTGAACAGAGATCAAGGAATAGTATCATGCAGAATAGCCCTTCAGCAGCTTCTCAAGCCTCACCTTCTGCACGATTGTTCGCGGATGGTTTCTCTACAGTCCATTCAACTTCATCTCAGGCGTCACAGATGCCTACATCTTCATTGCAACAGTACTTGGGTATACAGGTAAACTTCTACGCATAATTACTTTTTAGACAGTTTATACACAGTTACAGATACACGCAGTATGATTGAATAATGTAAGTTGCTTAACTATTCTCTTCTTTGGTGAATTGTGATCAGCAAAACCGTTTGGTTTCTTCTATTCGTTCATCTCAGCGTAGTATTGGTCTTCAAACTCCCAATCAGGTGCCAAATGCTTATAGAGTTTCATATGAACGCCAAAGTTCAAGTCAATTGCAAATGGCAAACCTTGCGGCTTCTCATGCAATCAATCAGTCTTTCGGACAAGTCCAATCATCAATACAACCGTCTGCCAATTTCTTGGGCCCTCAAATGCATGGGGTAGATTCACGAAGTAGAGTTGATCGGTCAACAGGCATTGTTGGTAGTCAGCAATCTCGTTTAATGGTCCCTAATCAGAGAAACGGGCAGATGGCAAGGCCCGTTGAGACATCAAGAGCACACCCATATTCACTGAATGCTGATGGTCGTAGGACGCCTTTTGTTGCTCACCAGATAGAGAATACAGGAGGTACATCACTACCGGTCACAAGAACTGATGCTTACAATCAAGCTGACCAAAACTGGAGGCCCAAAGCCCGGATGCGTGGAGCCCTATCTGGGCAAGCTTATTCAGATGCTTTAAACCAGTTGATTCTTGAGCCAACCCCTCAACCTCAAGGTGCTCGACCAATCTCAAATGCAGGCCCACTTCCAGGTAATGTCCCAGCACCATTGCAACCTCTGGTGGCTCAGGGTCCTCAACTGCGAAATTATCCATCCATAGGACAAGCTAGTAGGCCTAGGGTGTCTGGTGTTTCACCTGAGGGATCTTCTGGAAACTGATGTGTAGACTTGGATGTACCTAGTGAGTCTCAGATGGCCTGCGGCCATTTGTACAAAGTATTTCTGAATGCTTATGGCATGAAGAGTTGAAGACTCGACTTGGGTTACACTCGGTTTTGTGTTGTTTTCTTGACTCGTTAGTGATGAATGCATTCTTCAGTATGTAGGAACTTACATTTTTTGTCTAAGACTGTATGTTGAGTTTTGTTTATGCATGAATTCTCCATCCCCATACATGATTATTTTCCAGCTTGTTTGTTCTTAGGTTAAGGAAAATTAAATATGTTGTTTTATTATATTCAGGAGCCTTGGTATATTGGCTCTGATATCATGTCAAATATATTCGATAAAAGACTCGATGCTTTTCTTTGTGAGAGGTTCTCTCATTAAATAGGA
>CAIGRQ010153231.1:0-10099 GCA_903798375.1 Fraxinus sp. D2006-0159
TGTAACTTTCAGTTTTCTTTAAGTATCTCGTAACTTTCCTAGCCGCCAATGCTCTTGCCCTGGATTCGACCGAAACCTATTGAGAACACTGACTGCATAAGCAATATCTGGTCTAGTGCAAACTTGAGCATACATCAAACTTCCCAAAGCACTAACATCAGGTATCATCTTCATAGATTCCTTTTCTAGCTCATTCCTTCGACATTGAGTTTTGTTAAACTTATCTCCTTTTGTACATCATCAGGTGCACAGTTCTACATATTGAACATTTCTAGAACATGTCGTATATAAGCCTTCTGAGAAAGTCCCAACAAGCCACGATTTCTATCACGTTGTATTTCAATGCCAAGCACATAAGTAGCTTTTCCAATATCTTTCATCTCAAAATTTGTAGATAACATTTTCTTTGTCTCATGAAGTAACCCTAAGTCACTGCTAGCAAGCAAAATATCATCAACATACAGGACAAGATAAATACAATTTCTCTCACTAATTTTGAAATAAATGTAATGATCAACTGTATTTTCAATAAAACCAAGAGAAGTCACAACCTCGTCAAACTTCAAATACCACTGTCGTGATGCCCTCTTGAGGCCATATAAGGATTTATTTAACTTGCATACCAAGTTTTCTTTTCCCTTTACAACAAAACTTTCATGTTGTCTCATGTAAACCTTTTCAGAAAGATCTCCATTAAAAAGGCTGTCTTAACATCCATCTGATGGAGTTCCAGATTATAGTGTACCACAAGTGCTATGATAATTCGAAGGGAATCTTTCGACGAAACATATGAGAAGGTTTCATTATAGTCAATGCCCTCTCGCTGAGTGAATCCTTTTGCAACCAATCTTTCTTTCTTTCGTTCAACCTTCCCTTTCGAGTCCAATTTGCTTTTGAACATCCACTTGTTATCTATAACTTTAGCATCCGAAGGAAGTTCAACTAGTTCCCAAACTCCATTCATGTATAACAAGAACTGGAACAACAATTGGACTCGGTTCAACAAAAAGTTCCTTCAACGTAGAACTCCCACTATATCAACTAGTTCCCAAACTCCATTCATGTATAACAAGAACTGGAACAACAATTGGACTCGGTTCAACAAAAAGCTCCTTCAACGTAGAACTCCCACTATCACCAAAATCATTCTCCAAAAATTTAGCTGTAATCGACTCAACAATTCTAGTGCCAAGATTGGGACAGTGGAACTTATATCCTTTTGATCTGTCTGGGTGCCCAATAAAGTAACAAACGGTGGGTTTTTGGTCTAATTTCTTTTTAAAATGATTATAGATTCTAACCTCAACTGGACATCCCCAAACTTTATAATGAGATGAACTGAAAACAGAAATGAATGATTAGCAGAATTTTTGCACAATAATCTGAAGGGTATAAGATATCTCATTGTACTAGATGATGTGTGGGATACCAAGTTTTGAAATGATATGAAACAATTGTTTTCAAATGACACCAATGAAGTCGGACCATGGCGACTACTACACTAGAAAATGTGTCTTTTTTTGTCAACTCTAGTTCTCTACTTCATCATGTTCATTTTCTAAATGATATTGAAATCTAGAATTTATTTTGTCACAAAGTGTTCGGAAAAACTTCCACTAGCAATTTTCTTAGGCAATTTTGCTACTTGTACATCACAATGTACATCGTTGTGTACACCTCCTCACATGGGGGTGGGACACACTTTAATAAAAAAATATTTAACACAAGTGGGTCTCACCTCATGTGAGGGGGTGTACACCCCGATATACATCTTCTGATGTACAAGTAACAATTTTCTTAGGACTCCTCTCAAAGGCCACCAAAACAAAACATTATTGGAAAAATATTGCTGAAAATTTCAGTTACACAATAACTTCAAATGATGAGCAAAATATGTTTTGAATATATATTCTTTAATTAATTTTTGGCTTTATTAATAAAGAAAATTCAATTTTTTTAGTGAGTAATTTGGAGAAGTTCCAAGGAAATTTCATGTGTTGTACCTAGTTAACTCAATGAATTCACACTAGTGGTTCGTACATTTGTAGAACCGATGTGGCTCACGAAACTTACCTAATTAGTGTAGATTTTGACTTTGAATGTATAACTTTCCATATGAACAGCTACATTGCTAGATACAAATTGTGGTAGGATTAACCTGCTTGGATAGGTTTTAAAATAGGCTAGAATCCAGGGGAGTTTTTGGCGCCCCCTTATTGGAGGATTCTAGCCTGGGTAACCATGTCCAAGAAGCACAGTTCATTTTGGTATAAGGAATTTGGTCAAATACATTATTATCAAAGCTATTTATGCTTGGACACGAAGTCAAAGACTTTCCTTGTTTATATTGATTTGAGGCATTGAGCTCCTATTTGGCAATATTTATTTTGATTTGGCAATATTTATTTGGAAAAAAAAAAAAAAAACAATATTTTGAATGGTGATTTTCAGGGAAATGCATGGTTAAAAATAGAGAAAATTTTAGATTTACATGCAGAACATTTTATTATGTAAATATGTAATTGAAAATAAGTATGTAAAGAAAAGTTTTTAAATAATGGTTCTCAAACACGGGGCTTAATTTGATAATATTTGAATTCCTTATCTACTTCTCTTGTTATTATTATTATTATGGAAATTAAGCCCATATTTGGGCTCCATTTTTTTCAAATTATAATAAGGGGAATAATAATTTTTTTTAGAATGTGCGATTAAAAAAGAAAGAAGTTTTTAGGTTTACGTGTAATATTATTTTGTTGAAGAATATGTTGTTGATAAGAAGAGAAAGAAAAATGAATTTTAATTTAATGGGAACAAAACATGAGCTTAATATATTTTCTTGAAATCAACTTAAGATAATTTTCTTGTGCACAAGGAATGAAAAAAGTGAAAACCAATTCACCCCTTTTAATTAGTTATTCTTGGACTTTCAGTTGGTATCAGAGCGAGGTACTCATCTTCAAAGATTTCACAATCTTGAGTAATGACTAACCAAATGTTTCAAGATCATGACGGGCATTCTACAAATCGACCTCCTTTCTATGATGACACACACTATAATTATTGGAAGGCTAGAATGATGATTTACCTTCAATCTATCGACTATAATGTTTGGGAAATCATTTAATTTGGTCCATATGTGCCCATGAAAACTATCAAAATTGATGGCAAACCCGATCAAAGTATTCCTAAATCAATTTCACAATCTTGAATTATGGCTAACACCGATTTTTAAAATCTTGAGGGTAATTCTACAAACCGACCTCCTTTCTTTGATGACCCACACTATAATTATTGGAAGGCTAGAATGAGGATTTATATTCAATCAATTGATTATGACATTTGGGAAGTAGTCGAATATGGTCCTTATAAGCCACCAAGACCATTAAGATAGACGGTCAACCCAATCAAAATATTACCAAACCTAGAGAAGAGTATGATGAAGAAGACGAAAGAAAATTATCCTTAAATGCCAAAGCTAAAAATTTACTTTATTGTGCATTAGATAAAAATAAATTTAACTGTATTAGTACTTGTGAATCTGTATACAACATTTGGCATGCATTAGAAGTCACTTATGCCGGCACTAGTAGATTTAAAGAAACAAAAATTAATATGTTAGTCGAGGAATTTGAAAATTTCTTTATGAAACAAAGTGAATCTATTGTTGATATGATTACTCGTTTTACCGATATTGTAAATGTCTAAAAGGATTCGATCGCAAATTTACTAATGGTGAACTTGTGAGCAAAATGCTTGATCGCTCTCGAAAGAATGGAGCCCTTTAAGGATGTTGATCGAGAACACCAAGGATGTAAGCACACATCCTATGGAAGAACTCTATGAAGCCTTGATGGTCTATGAACTCAAAAATGCCGAAGTCAAGAAGAAAACAAGAAAAAGCACAGAAGAATCAAAGGAGGCTCCTAAGCACCAAATTGCTCTAAAATCGGAAATCAACATGAGTGATGAAGAGTTTGATGATTTAGCTCTCCTCGTTAAGAAATTGAGAGTTTTTCAATCGAAAAATTTCAAAAGAAGGAAGACAAGAATGAAGAAAGAAGTAAGAAAATCATTTGATATGATTGTGACAAACCCGGTCACAAGAGAACTGAGTGTCTAAATAAAAAGAAAAATTTCAAGAAAAACGCACTTCAAGTAACATGGGATGAAAGCGATGATGATCACGATGAAAATGAAAGTCAAGAAGAAATTGTCAACATGTGTTTCTTGACGATCAATGATAAGGTAAATGCTATTGAACAACTTTCATATGATGATTTATCTTCTTCCTATGATGAAATTTTAGAAGAATTTGAAAAACTATCTCTTAGCCATTCTATTCTTAAAAAGAAACATAAATTACTAAAAAATGAGATGGAAAAAATTTTAGAAACTAAAAAGGAAAATGAAGAGTATGACTTATTACTTAAAGAAAATTGTTCCTTGAAAGAAAAAGTCGAAGATCTAACAAAAGTCATTTACAAATTTATTCAAGGGAAAAAGAATTTTAACTTAATGCTCGGTGATCAAAAATGTATTTTTGATAAATGAAGCATTGGATATAAACCATTTTTGAAACAAAAATCTCTTAAGAATTTATTTGTCAAAGCCTCAAACTCAATTCCCTCTATAATTACTTGTAGCTTTTGCAATAAAAATGAACATGTAGCCTACAATTGTCTAACAAAAAAGAATCTACATTTTGACAACAAGTGGACTCGATGATCCACTAAGACTAACTACCAAGGACCCAAACTTGTATGGCTACCAAAGATCAAAAGTTGAATTATTTTTGTAGGTACCAAAGAGGACAACAAGCAAATGGTTCTTAGGTAGTGGATGTTCAAAGCATATAACCAAAGATAAAACCTTGCTATCAAACTTCAAAAGGAAGGATGAAGGCCACGTCACTTTTGGGGACAATGCTAAAGGAAAAATCATTGGAATTGGAAACATTGGTAACCATCTCTCACCATCCATTGAAAATGTCCTATTAGTAGTTAACCTTAAACATAATTTACTTAGTATTAATCAATTATGTAACAAAGGATATCATCGATCTTTCCAAATGTCTCATTAAGGATGCTACATCTAAAGAGATATTGTTTGTAGGAAGCCAAAATAAAGATGTTTATATCATAAATATTGATCTTGAAAATAATGAAAAGTGTTTAGTGAGCCTAAAGGAGGATACTTGGCTATGGCATGGAGATTAGGCCATGTTAGCATGGAACTCCTTTCAAAAAGTTTCAAAAATTGTTTTGTCAAATGATTGCCAAACTTAAAATTCGAAAAAGATAGAGTTTGTGATGCTTGTCAATTTGGAAAGCAAGTAAGAAGTTCTTTTAAACCTAAATTATACTCATCAACTACAAAATCATTACAACTTCTCCACATGGATCTTTTTGGATCATCTAGAATCGCTAGCTTGGACAGTAAACATTATGCTTTTGTAATTGTTTACGATTTTTCTAGATTTACTTGGGTCATGTTTTTGAGTTTAAAAGAATAAGCTTTGAAATTTTTCAAGCATTTTTGTAAAAAAGTCCAAAACAAAAAAAAGGTCACACTATTACAACCATTAGAAGTGACCATGGTGGAGAATTTGATAACGTTGCATTTGATAATTTTTGCAATGAAAATGGATATGAATAATTTCTCGGCTTCTAGAACTCCTCAAGAAAATTGTGTGGTATAAAGAAAGAATCGTACATTGTAAGAGATGACTAGAACCATGCTTAATGAAAATAACTTACCAAAATACTTTTGGGCCGATACCGTCAATACCGCTTACTACATTGTAAATAGAGTTTTGGTTCATCGTAAGAAAACTAAAACTCCTTACAAGCTTTGGAAAAATAGAATTCTTAATATTAGTTATTTTAAAATTTTCAGTTGCAAATGTTTTCTTTTAAACACAAAGATAATTTGGGAAAATCCGATTCAAAATTCGATATTGCTATTTTTCTAGGATACTCATCGACTAGCAAAGCTTATAAAGTATTTAGCAAAAGAAATCTAGCTGTTGAAGAATCCATGCATGTCACATTTGATGAGACTAACTCACTTGATTGTGAGAAAGGTATCGATGATGTAGACTTGGAACCTCTTTTTGAACAAAGGAACATTCAAGATCAACACAAGGAAGTGATGAATGAAGAACAAACGGAGGAGTTCAACAATCAAGAAGAAAAAGAAAAATCAACCGAAGCTCAAAGTGATCCTCCTTTACCAAAAGATTGGAGATTTGTTCCACTTCATCCTAAGGAGCTAATACTAGGCGATCCATCCAAAGGTATCACTACAAGAACCTCTTTTAAGAATTATTTTGGTAGTTGCGCATTTATTTCACAAATTGAACCTAAAAATTTCAAAGAAGTTGAGTTTGATGAGTTTTGGATTCTAGCTATGTAAGAAAAACTAAATCAACTCAAAAGAAATCATGTGTGGGATTTAGTTGCTAGACCAAACGATCAAACCATAATTGGAACAAAATGGGTCTTTCGAAACAAAAGAGATGAAAATGGAATAATTGCGCGTAACAAGGCTAGATTAGTGGCCCAATGTTACAATCAAGAAGAAGGTATAGCGAACATCCGATATAACATTCTTCAGACTTTAAAATTGTTATTTGCTCTTTTCTTCTTCACCATTTTTCTCTTCAACTCTCTCGTTCATCTACAAACCTCACCTCAAACTATTTTCTCATTCAGTTTCTCTCATTTCTACACCTTAAGATTGATTTCAATCAACATTTGGTCAAATTAAAATACGCTTTTTCGGCAATTTATCGATTTCTCTTCAAACATCGTGCCCTAGATTTCAAAATCTAATTTTTCCCTTATTTTTGCTCAAAATCCTATCTTCAAAGACACTTCCACTTCTTCATTAACATTCTATACCGGTTTTTCATCGAATTGCACTCCCAATTCGAAAATCTTTTCCTTGAACCATAACAATCATAAAATCCCCAAATTTTTGAAAATGTCAACTTCACTAGGTAGAGGCAAGAGGCTCAAACAAACCGTTAGCCAATGCTCTCCATATCCATCTTCCGAAGAAGAAGACATGGACCTAGAACCCGAGACGCCGGCGAATCCCTTTTCGAATCACCCATTTTGGTAGGTAAAAATGTTGATCTTCCCTTTTTTACTTTTGACGCCCCTACATTTATGATAGAGGAATTCATTATGAACAGGGGATGGACATCAGTTTGTACGATAGAAAAAACACTTATCCACGGTTAATGCGAGAATTTTATCAAAATATGACTTTTTCTTCACGACAAGGGGACATTTCATGCTTTATTAAGAACATTCATATCACGGTTCAAACCCTCTTGTACGCAGTCTCCTTGAACTTGAACCATGCGATATTCAAACTATTGTATACAGGGCACACACTCACATAGATGATTATAGCCCACTCGACGCTTGTCGTCGCGTAATGGTTAGAAACATCGAAAACATTACAAAAATCACTACAAACCAACTTAATCTTGCTTGTAAAGTTTTACAAAATATTATTGCAAATGTCATCCTACCTAGGAAGAGGCATCGGGACGAGGTGAATAACTTTGATATTTTCTTCTCAACTCCTTCCTTGTCGGTCGACGAGTTGATTTCCCGACCATTGCATTAGGTCTCATGTAGTTCATTCATTCCTCAAGCGTAGCTAAGGCACTTCCCTATGTCATGCTCTTAACTAAAATCTTTCAACATTTTGAAATCCCTTTTCAAGACGAAGCATTCATCAAACCCCGTCCCACCAACACTATTAATTCCACTACACTCAAACGCATGAAAATAATTAAAAAAAAAATGGACAATGGGTGGCTGAAACAAAAGGGTTCGACCCGGCTTCGGAGCTTTCTACGCTACCTTTTGAGGAAGAGGAGAAGGACGATAACGAAGATGAGGGTACACCGCATCCTACGGGCGCCTCAAGCGCTACACCCCGGCTGAGCGATCCACATCCTGCTAATTGAGGTCTTTCCGAGGACTAGTTTGCACTTTTGAGCGGACGGATCGACTCACTCACTACGACGGTTGACGGGAGGAGCTGTGAACTTCGACATATACGTTCACAATAGGACGCGGTCCATGCCCGACAAGTCGACATGTAGGATCAGATGACTACCTTCCTTGCCGACATGCTTGCTCGGTTTCCACATCCTCCTCCTCCGGCTCTATAGTTCTTTTGTTGTTGTCTTAAAATTGATTTTTAAAATATGGTTGAACGTTTTGATTATGTACTTAAACTATGAAATGATTATGGAATGACTATTCGATGTTTTATTGTCCCTTTTCTATAGTTATTATTCTTATTTGGTTCCATACTTTTTACTTATGCCAAAAGGGGGAAGGAATAAAAAGATTTGCATTGCATGATTATATTTAAACATGAGAAATATATGCTAAATAGATAGGGGAAATATGTTTATGCAATTTTATTAACTATCAATTTGCTTTATACATTGCAAATCACATTGTGTTTATCATAATAAAAAATGAGGAAATTGTTAACTTATAGTTGACATCTCGTTTTGATTATCACAAACAAACAATGTTTATTACTAACAAATTGATTTCAAGTGTCTATAGTGATTATTGCACATGAATAAAATTGATGACACGAAGTTCGATATCAAGTAATTTGCATACAATAATCAACGTGGAAACAAAATCAATCGAGGCTATGAAGAATGATATGACGGATGCCTCAACGAAAATCGAGACAAAAGTCGAAGTGTCATCTAGCAATGCACGTCAAGATGTTCAAACAAAGTACTTAAGACTTTTTACAATCATATGTGAAGGTAAAACATTTCAATACTTGGATAGCAATGGTAGTCAAGATTTCAAACAAAGTACTTAGACTTTTCACAATTATATGAAGGTAAAACATTTCAATACTTGGTAATGAAACTTGACGAACTCAAAGTTTTGAATTTATAATTGAAAAATCACGACAAAAATGTTTTACTCGAAAAATATGTTTTCAAAGGTAAAAATCGAAACATATATTTTTTATATAACAAATACTTTAAAAAATATTTTTAAACGTCACTCAGATGCCCACATTTGATAAAAATAAGAAACAAGGATGTTCCGAGTCAAGAGCGGCTTATCGGACGTTCGGTATGGCCAAATTTGGCTCCAACGGTCAAATTTTCAACGTTCTATTTTTCTGACAAAAATAACGGATATTTGATCGTCCGGTATTTACCGAACGTCTGGTACGACAGAATGTTTAATCGTTTGAGTGCTATAAATACCCCATTCTTCTCCAACTTGCTAGAACTTTTTTTGAGCATTAAAGAAATGCTTTTATTGATCACAAACACCTTATTCTCTATCTTTAAGTAGATCAAAAGTATTAAATTCTTGAAAGACTTTTGAGCTTTTAACTTTGTGAAAATCTTTGGTTCTTCAAGAAGTTTTTCATTTCAACACTTTGAGCTACATTCATTGTCATCTATTGAAGTGTTTGACTCTTCTCTTCTTGTTATTTACCTTGATTCTATCATTCGATAAGAAGAGAAGATTTCACTTGTAAATTCATTTTGAATTGTGGGTTGTGTTGAGGTCCTTGAAACCTCAACATTGTAAGATGATCAATGCTCCTTGGTTGTAAGTCACCGAAAGTGTTGTAAAGGGTTGGATTGCACCATAAATCAATCAACATAGTGAAAAAGACATTGCTCGTGACGGAGAGCTTGGTAACGGGGGACGAAGATCATTGCGTTGGATCGAACCTCCATATTACATCATTTGCATTCTCTAACCATTTTACTTAACGTTTTTACTTTGTGCAAGTTTACATTGTTTCATTTACGTGCCTATTTGTGTTTAGTTTAATTTTTTTTTATCATTTGTGTGTTTACTAGTTTCAAATCTTGTATATTTAACGAAAAATTTTTAATAACCAATTCACCCCCTCTTGGTTAGCCAATCTTGGGCTTTCAAGAAGTTCATTAACTTTTATTTTTTATTGTTTGACATGTCCAGTGAGACCATCATTGGATCAATAATGGAGCGAAATTAGAAATTCACATGTACGTTGCATGAATAACCAGAATATTTTTCAATCCAAT
>CAIGRQ010153244.1:0-11046 GCA_903798375.1 Fraxinus sp. D2006-0159
TGATGCACATTATTGAGGGAATAATGTATTTTAAATAGTGATGTGATGGAAAATATGTAGTTAAAAAAGAAGGAAAAGTTTTGGATTTGTGTGTAATATTATTTTATTGAAGATTGTGTGGTTGAAAATGAGTATTGAAAGAATGCATTTTTTAAAAAGGTGGATCGAACAGGGCCTTAATAACAAAAATAGTTCATTACCACAGCTCTTCAACACTGTTCTGCAAGGGAGTTCCAGTAATAAGCAATTTGTTCTTTGTGCTGAAATCCTGTGGAAACAAAGTAATCATCCATAAACTGAACAAGTACAATACATGAGCCAGACCAATACATTCAGGAAAAATTCATGTTACCAATAATGTTGTATACAAAGAGGCTTCGCTGTTCTTTAACCTGTGTGCTTCATCAACCATAAGATAGTTCCACTTAATTTTTGACAAAACTGTCTTGTCCTTCAGCAGAACCTCGTATGTAGTCAGCAGGGTATCGAATTTAATACTCCTGCCCACTTTTTTATCATTGTAAAATTCGTACTGCTGACAGATCTGAATTTGGATATAGATTATTAGAAAAAGAAAAAGGAGGAAAGGAGATTGAATATATTCCAAAGAAAACTGAATTCAAAAAATGAAGATTAAGCTTAACATTGAAAGACTTAGCAGAATAGATACAAAAGGAAGGAGAATCGCCCTCTTTAGTTAGATCAAAAGACAAAAAACAAAGATCAATAACACAACATCCCATTCTCCAAAAGAAAAACCTTGAGAGAAAAAATTACCTACCTCACGGCTTGCACGAGTTCCAACATATATAATAACATTCATGTTAGGCAACCACTTTTTAAATTCTTTCACCCAATTTGACAAAGTGGATAATGGGACAACAAGAAGAAAAGGACCTTGAATTTGCTGAGCATTCTGTGGAAAGGTAATAAGTGAATAAATATCAAAGCACTGAAAAAACAATTCACAGGTGACCAGATAAAGAAGAATAAGTACCAGCAGGAAACCAAGCATTGAAACTGACTGAATAGTTTTACCAAGACCCATTTCATCTGCTAATATTACATTTGTATCATTTCTCCAGCTGCACTGCAAAAGGGGCACTGATCAGCACAACTTTGTATTCCAATAAACCAAAATGTAGAATGAATTCAGAGTATTGAACTAGAACCCAAGAACCAGTCCGCACCTATTAACAAGAAAGTTCAAACCTTCAAGCTGGTAATCTCGAAGATTTCCCCCTCTTAACCACTCAGGCTGCTCATCAAGCTTCCTCAAACTTCCTGAGAAAGTAAAAAGTTTTACTACGAAGAAAAATAGTTCAGACTTCAAATTGACAAGAAACCATATCAAAAGCGCAATTTCATTTTAAAGAAACAATAGTGAAGGTAAGAAAGAGCACAAGCATCAATGAAAAACTTTTAAACAAATGGTTCCTTTTCTTTTTGTGGCGCAGGAAGAAGCATTAATTTTTTCCTTTCCAATTTGGGCAGTTTCAAAATGTAATCCATTTTTACAAACATTGAACTTACTTTCCCCAAACTAACTTTAATGGAAATCGTTATCTCAAAATGTTTTCCTCTCTTCCCTGATTGTTTCCCAATCGATCAGCATCAACACCACCACCTTCCAACTATAATTAAACACTCACAAGCCTCTTCTCTGGCTGAAAACCCACTTCGCAAAAGATCCTTATGCCTTGCCACCACCTCAAACAACCAAAGTTCCAAACCCAAAATGTCCAAGTCATGTATCACAAACCAGCAATTGAAACCGCCAAATTGCTATTTACTTCCAAAAGATACTCATTCTAAAAGAAAGATATCAAAAATCAACCAACCCCAAGATAAATCAAACAATTCAAAAATCAAAATTCCTAAACAGAGACATTGATTCCGAAAAGTATGAATACATAAAGAGATAAATTATCAGAATCAAAAACCTTTGCTCTTTTTGCGCTGGAAATCCACTGATCTACCTTGCACCATCATTGCAGCCTCTCGAACCTGCTTACATATGAGTACTTAGAGATACATTTTCAATATCTATAAAAACCAAAAATAAAACCTCAGAACATTATTTTTTTTGATAGGTAAAACCTCAGAACATTATTACAAATGAATCTGCCATTATGTGAGTAGAAGTTTCATACCAATGGAGCAAATAAGCTAACAAAATTAATATGAACCCAAAATATGATGTTCAAATATAGCACATGAAATCCATAGAGAGACGTTTTTATAATCTCTTTGTTCCAAAATAAATGTTTTCCTTCCTTAACTGTTAGTTGGCAGTTGGAATTACTTCAGGGTAGGAAATATTTTTCAATGAACTGATTCAAATACCATTTCGAAAATACACCTTGTTTAAACAAAGCAAAGAAATTACAATCCTCCCTCCAAGAAAATAAAGAGAGAGGTGTTCTGCTCATGTTGTCTCACCCTCCACCTCTTTATCTGTCATTGTGCATAGAAAGGATGTTTGAAAAGCTACACACAGGAGCAAACCAATGCTAGAAATCTTATGGGAAGGAAAGACTCAGGTTGTACGATGAACTTGTCATCCATTCATATGTCCAGCCAATCTACCAGCTGGAGTGGAAGCCAAAGGATGGTCAAGAATCTATAATCTGTTATGGAATGACTTTTGATTCCAATCCTTGATCTGGAAGGGAAGATGAATTTCTTCCAAGAGTTCCACTAGCCGTGAACGAACATATTAACAAGAAGGACCGAAAACAAAATATCTTCGAATCTTACAAGGGAAAGAACAGAGAACCAAAAAGACGACTTCCACTACAGTTAGCTCAGTTGTGATCAAGGAACCCCGCATTCCAACACCATCAGTACCTTCTTTGCATTTTCTTTTTAGCGTATCAATCATTACAAAAGGAAACCCAATAATCATGAAAGTGAGAAACTCATAACAACTATCTCTCCAAGCTGATAGGGCAAAGTACTTATGATTTGATTCAATGATCATTTCATATCAGCAGGAGAGAATACGTGCGAATTAAGTTTGGTACAATTTCGTGACTTCAAATCATTCTCAACTCCTTTGGCTAATTACTGGCCATCTGTTAAGGTTTCAAACTCAAAGATGGCAAGCAAACACAATGACCCTAGCAGCTTGATTGAAAGAAGAGGAAGGGCGGAAAGCAGATAAAAAAGAGATTTGGTGCCTTTTCTTCAGAACCTCACTTCACCTTTTGCTCGCAATTGAATAGGTGTTGTCTAGATTTCCAAGTGATATTACCTATTCATGGATGTTTTTGAACAAGCCAACTGGGTGGTAATGCATGACATTTAAGTGGCCAAGGGAATCTAACTAGATAGATAACTGTTCAAACTTCAAACAGACAAATATATATACTGGCAACAAAAATATAAAGGTATCTTAATTATATTCACTTCTAACTTCGAACAGTTCTCACTAGTTCTTTAAAAACTGACAGTGCTTGAAATAAAAAGGGGAAAAAAAAAAAAAGGAAGTCTACATGCCAACATTTCAGAAATACAATAGTAATTCCAGAAGTGGTTTGACATAAAGTTCTGATACAAACCATTCTTCAGAGATGATATCAAGTTTTGACTAAAAGCCACTTACTATACATCTAATTCATGTTTGACAGACTCTGGTACCATGGCAGTTGACAATATGGAAATGAAGATCGTCAAGAAGGTGCTTCATAAAACCATTAAGAATTATATGAAGTGATACCTTGTAGTCATCTATAGCATCTAGGGCAAATGCAATATCAATGTCCCTCTCCCTACAACAACACAAGCACAATTCACCTTAAAGCTCTTGTTGCAAAATGATTTCACTGCCGTCGTAAATCGGCGTAACAAGAGCAAGCTACATAGCAAACTAAATACAGCAGTAGATCACAAAATCTAAAATGAATAGCATATCTTCATCACCAAGTAGCTTCAGCGTAAGAGAGTCCTTGCCACTTCACTAAGTATTCTGGTACAACATCACCCGGACCACCTTTCTTGAGTCTGTCTGCAATAATTCTTTCCACCTGAATACACATTCACCAAAACCCATCACAGAAGGCATTGTGATAGGTGTACAAGATATCCTCTAGAGGGGTGGTGGTCCATCTGAACTTACCTTACTATTTTGTTTGATGATATCCAGGTCCATTTCCTTGCTCACATCATTGACCTCAATCTTATCCATAAAAAAAGCAAAATGAAAGTTAAAATTATGGATACGATAATTAAGCTATCAAAAACAAATAGAGAAAGTAGAGCTCTAATGCCAAAGAAAAAATTGACAACACAGTTCTCAATCTGATAAACACTATCAAGTTTTCAACTCTCAAACAAAGTTAATCAATGGAAAATGCAAATGTGACTATACCTGTAGAAGTTGTAATCATAAAGTAGTCATTACAAAATATATGATCACAGGTACATATGGTCATCATATCTTAGAATGAAAAATCATCTCAACTAAATTCTATTTCTCCAAAAAAACCTTTAACAAAACAGATTAATCTATAGAACTATTATTCTTCAATTCTTAATGGTGATATAACATAGTCTACAGTGTGCATAGTTAGAGCAAGACACACATGCACAAAGTTCGTGCTTGTTCAGGAAAAACTAAAATCTCAATATAATTCAAAGTCAGAGTCAAATATTAATTTTAACTACACATCCACAACTACTAGCTACTTATTATCCATACATTTTATGAGACTCACTACTCCTTTTCATTACAACTCCATTATAATTTCTACCAAACAAGCAGTCCACGTGGCAAATAAACAATGTAACAGGAAATATCCCCATTAATCAAACACAAGGGTTCAAGAAAAGCACACTTCAAATGAGCCCCACCAGATGGAAGAAAGAAAAGCAACAGCATGAAGAAAAAAAGATCCTATAAAACCGTAATCAGTTAAACCAAATAAATTCAAACCTCATCCTTGCAATCTTTGAAAAGCAAACAGCTCAAAACTAGCAAATATTAAAATTTCTGCCACAATATGAAAGGTAAAACAAAGATTTGAAAGGTACTTTCTGAAGGTAAACATACAACCGTGAAACTTGACAATGACAAAACACCTCAAAATTCAGCAGATAAATTTTAGCATCCTCTAGAACTGCGGGCTTGATCCACTTCAGTAAGATGTCAATGTTAGCTAGGGCTGTTGTTCAGAATTTTCAATGGGATAAGGGTAGTTCAAGTTCGTATAAATTCAGGATACTCCAATGCTGACGCTTAGCTCACAATGGCATTTAGGCTCTAACTAAACTCGCTAATCAATTAAATGTTCTCTTTCAACTATAAAAACAAACCATTTCAAACCGTCTCCGATATAAGCATGTTGTAAACCGTCAACAATACATTTTTAAGTGCTTAGTTCAACTTAAGCACTTTTACAACTAGATTATATTAATATAATAAAATGCATCCATATCAGTCATCTAAATATTTTACATATGTGTATACTTAAGAAGAAATTGCATCTTTTTCAAATAATAAGAGTGTGTGTTTGATTGACATGGAAAATATCTCCTAGAAAAGAAAATGTTTTCCTTCTTTTGAGGAAAACAAAAACCTATTCCCCCATAGAAAATGTTTTCCTTAAAAACAAGGAAAACTAGGCATATTTTCAAAAGTTGGAAAATATTTTCAATGGAAATAAATAGCAATCAAACCATGGAAAATTAGAAGAATTTGGATGGAAAATGTCCATGGAAAATAAATGCAATCAAACACACCCTAAATTCAATAAGATCTCAAAACAGAATGCTGAAGATTGAGTATACAGTAATGTTGGGATTACCTCCTCACGAGATACTGCTCTCCGATACTTGACGTCTTCAGTTACTTTTTTGGTGTAATTCAAAACTTTCTTAAAACCACTAAGCTGAAATTTCCAGAGGAGACATGCTTCAGCCAACGATGAAAGAAGATAAAGGAACTTTCAATATAATGCAATGCTTTAATATATAGAACCCATCAAAATTATATATATATGAAATAAGATAGATAATATCAATTATAACAACAGCATTTGAAAACTTTACATTCTGCAACTCAGATAGTGATTTCCATTGACAGTGCAAATGTGACTGGCCTTTCCATTTTATTAAAAACTCCATCTCATTCCAATCTGGTTCCGAGTCAAACAAATAGCTTAACAGCATGGGCTCCAGCGATTTATTATTCCTTAAAGCTTCTTCAGCCATGCCCTTCGGTTGATGCCACAGTACTTTTTCAATTGCATCACCATCTTCCTCTTCAACCTCCTCCTTCTCAACAGAAGTAATTATAAACAACAAATTAGTTAAAAATCATCTAGAACAGAACATGTAATTCAAATGTTCAAGTAAGAAAAGGTCGAAAACAAGAATTATGCATGCAATCCTAAAACACATGGAAGAAACGAACCCGCTCGCATACAAATGCACTATCACATAATGCTTTTATAGACAGCAGAGAAGCAACTAGACTAATTAAAAAGATTCTAACACTAGGGCACAAGGAACGAGAAGTGCTTGTCCATGTTTGTTCACTAATGTGTATCAATATACTACTCAAGTGTTCAAAAATAGTCCTTCCACTAACGCAGAGTCAGAGAAAGATTTCTGATACAGCATCAAATAAAAGAAAAGAAGGAAAGAGTGATATTAATTGCACAATCATTAATAGAAGCCAAATTTAATGAGTCAAAAACATAAATTCAATGACATAACTATACCTTTAGGTTCTTCTTTTTCTTGCCGTCATCAAGATCTTCACTTTCATCACTCTCTACATATGATACTTTACGCACTGAACGGCCTGAAGTTCGAAGTTCATTGTTCCTACCAGAAACATTAACAGAAGGAGACCAACCAACATTCTTCCTGTGAACTGGTGCATCTTTCCTTCTTTTACTCTTGAAATCCTCATCACTATCATTTTCCATGTCCTCTGCAGATAATTCTTCTTCTTCTTCAAAGAAGGTTCTGCCTCTCTTTCGCTGTGTGTGTGGTGCGAGTGATTTAGGCTCTCTGGCAGACTTCAAGTTACTCCCACTCTTACCCCGGTGCCGAACTCTACCTTTCTTATAGCACGCATCATTTTCATCAGAAATACTCAGCTCAGAATTCTCAACATCATCATCCAAGTCTTCCCCATCCCATGCTTCCTCGTTATCCTGCAGCGGAAGGAAAAACTATTCCATATAAGTTTGAACTTTATACAATGAAAATAGGGAAAATCTCAAATCTCTTCCCCTAAATATAAGCGCGATGAAGATTACACCTGCACAAAGGGGTCGACATCCTCTTGACAAGTTCAGTAATCAGAAAACCAGGACAAAAGCGTTTAAAGGAACGCAAGGNCATATAAGTTTGAACTTTATACAATGAAAATAGGGAAAATCTCAAATCTCTTCCCCTAAATATAAGCGCGATGAAGATTACACCTGCACAAAGGGGTCGACATCCTCTTGACAAGTTCAGTAATCAGAAAACCAGGACAAAAGCGTTTAAAGGAACGCAAGGTGTCACATGGAAAAGGTCTGTGCATGCAGGAGCGTGTTTATATATATGGATAGGATTGTGAGAGGGGGGAGGGGGGAAAGACAGAGAGAAGCACTAAACATGGGGTGTTCACAGGCACATAACTATGTGATAAACATCTATAAGCATATTTGATAAAAACCTTCGAACATAACCAAAACATATGAATTTCACTCCATTCTCACGATTTCTATTGATTGATGATGATGTCAGTTCTCAGATCTCCTACACAGATAACATATATTATATTTTCCAGAGTATAAACAGTCGATTAAACCATTCTTCACTTCTGCAGGATCATAATTATGATAAAATTCTCAAGGATCGTGCCCTACAAAGCATGTGTTGAAAAGAACTATAGCTTTGATTCTTTTGACGTACTCGTATGTCAAAGAAACTAAAGCAATGCAGATCATATTCAAAGATGAAGGGGAAACCATGGGTGGGGGTGGGGGGTTAGATTATCTGGCAATCTCCCATGATCCCCATCACACTCTTATCAGTTACAACCATAATCATTAAAAAATGCAAAAGTTGAACCCCATGCGTAAAAGAAAAAGTTTTTTCAAGAGCGCGTGAATTCTAAAGCAACAGTTAAGGATATGTATAGCAGCTTAATATAATCACACACCCATAACTCATGCATCCTCAGTGCAAAATTATTTACCCAAAATTTTCCCACTGAGTTGTGTGTTAGTTCTGATCTTAGATCTGAGAAATAAATGTTTTCCTACCGTTGAAACTCAAGATATATTACATATATTTGCTTCTTCAATTTATATAACAAGAAAGAAGCATATAAAGCTAAACTAACCTGCATAGAAACGTCCAAAACAATGTTAAGAGGACAGCAATCAGCAATGTTAAAGCTATTGCAAATGACAAACTAGGGAAATGCAAGTGTCAAAAAAATAACTTCTAATAAATGCAATACATATCTATTAATATACACAGATATTCCACGGTAAGAAAACAAGAATATTAATAAATAGGTGATTGGAAAATAACCTTGCTTCCCCTGCACATGCTTTTAGCACCATAATCAGGATCAAAGTCAGCATCATCAGTATCATCCTCTGCAAGCATGCAAAATATGCAGCAATTTTATATTGCCACATTAAATAACAAACGGATCTTTTAAATGAAATCTAATAAACCAAAATTGCAATTTTCAGAAGATAATTTAGGAACAGAAGAAAACAGCAATTACCATCTTCGTCATCATCCTCGTAATGAGTATCGTCTTCATCATATTGGTCAGCTTTTGGACCCTTCGACTTCCTTAAAGTATTGATGCGAGCAACAGGCCTATGGGGTGGCTTTGAACTAAACCCAATTGAGTGTTGCACTCGATGATGATTCAGTGACTCGCTCTGGTCACCACCATCCTGCTCATAATACTCGTCAGATAACATTTCGTCAGCATGAACACCCTCGCCAAACACTTCTTTCAGCCTAATGTCATCATTCTCAGATTCTACCTTATCCTCTGCACCATCAGAATCCTCCTCTGCTTCAGACCCTTTATATTCAGAACAATTCTTAGACTCCTCCCTGGGCTCAGACCTTCCACGAGAATCCATGGGCAGTAGATCCTTCCATAAACTCGAACCCCATTTCCCAGCTACAGCTGTTCTCCCCGCGGAATGCTGCTGTGTGTTATCCAGCCTAATATTATCACAGTCTTCTTCATTATTATTAGTCGAACTGGCATCAACTTTTTCGCCATTATAGCTCCCTGCATTTCCAAGTGTTCTGCAGCTATTCATACTCACCTGTTGTGAATCTTTTGTCTCGTCCAATGCACTCTGCTCCGGAGTTCCATTTAAAAAATTCCTAAAATAAGCCATGCCTTTACTTCACATGGAATTCTTGTTCAAATTGCCTCACGAAGAAAGCAGTAACGCAACGAACCAATAGAAGGCAAAAAGGGGTCCGTATTAAATTCTCGAAAAAATCCCTCCGAATAAGCTCTGGAATGAAATCAAATGCAACAGCATTCAGCAATTTAAATAAACCCAAAAAGATAATCCAATTCCAAACAATAAAGAATTCAAAAAAGTTTTAGACATACACAACTGCATGCTGCCCGTTAAAATCTAATTCCGAAAATCATAAAATTTAGCAGCAAAACATCTGGATCGTATACTGACTCAGAACCCACTAAGTAAACTTACAAAAGAAACCAGTTTAAAAACCGAGTTCAATTCAAGTGAAAACGGCAAAGTGATTAAAACAGAGGACTGATAATTAAACTCCATCTCAGAAATCTAACCTTTTATATTATTAATAAATAAAAGCGAAGGAGAATCATGGAATTTGGGCGAGGGTGTTTTGGTAAATTAGAATGATGGCGCAGGTTAACAATCGGGGGCACGCCGGAGACCTGCGGGAAATGATTAGCCGGCAGCCTGAATTATGGGGTTTAAACGACGCCGCTTAGAGAGAGGATTAGAGTTTTTTAACTGCGGGATGCGCTAACGTGCGCCTAGGGCGAAGGCGTTTAGGATACAGAAATCGATTAATCGAAGATGGTGACTGGATTTTTATTTTACCGGTTGCGTGTTAGATAGTGTATTTTTCCAGTGGGTCGGACCGGGTTGGGCCCGGGAGGAATAAAGAGATCGAAGAATCCACAAAAAAGGCCATTTTAACACTTCGAGATGGGTTCTTTGTGGATGTGTTACCAAAGCTGAGGCAAGAAAGGGTCGTGTTTTTCGAGAAGGGGAAAAATCGAATATACCTACTTTGGAAAAAAAATAAAATCAAATAATACTATTGCGTGACATAAATATTATAATTACTATATTATAGGTGAAAAAACACCAAAAATATTGTTCTCGAAACTCCTCTTTAATCGTTTTTGTAAATGAAAATTGAATCTCCTTACAATACGGCCTACATAATTGTAATTGCAAAAATGATGCAAATTCAAATTCAAACTGTAATATTCAACAAGAAGAAAAATGAGAGGTGGAACTCAGCTCTTTTCATCATCGTCTGAATCATAAATCAGCCACCATTGGTTCCCTACCTTGAAAATCCACAATCCTTTACGACGTCGGGTATTTCTTGATTTGTTAATACAGATATACATCACCGAAATCCACTTTTGAAGATTGATCGTATTTTAATATTGGGTTTATACTTAATTTCTCAATTTGTTGTTACAAGAAAATTTACTTCATGTTAATTTTATATATCACTATGCATATGATATCATTTATATTTGTTCTAGATATTATGTTATTAATTTTACAACTTTCAATAACTATTGTTTTGCAGAAATTTCCCCGTATTAATGGAGGTTTTTGATTGTGTGACAAAATTAATGCATCTGTCATTCCAAGAATGTATACCAAGTCCTGTTCAAGCCACATTATTTTTTTCATTTTCATTCTTTCACTCATTTTCAACCACACATTTTTCAATAAAATAATATTTTTCATCACATCAATAATTTTTCATTCTTTTTCAATCAGACATTCTCCATCAATCTACTATTTCAAAAGA
>CAIGRQ010153247.1:0-13891 GCA_903798375.1 Fraxinus sp. D2006-0159
ATCATATATTGGTTTACCGCATGATTTTTTAGCCCCTGTTTGGGCCACATTTTTTTTTCATTCTCATTTTTCTACACATTTTCAATCACACATTCTTCAATAAAATAATATTTTTCATCACATCACTAACTTTTCCTTCTTTTTCAACCACATATTCTCCATCACATCAACCAAAAAAATGCATTCTTTTGGAAATAATGTGCACCAAACGGGGGCTAAGTTAACTTTTACAATGATAAAACCTCTTTATATAGGGTTTTTTTCAAGTAACCTAATTTAAGTAGGAAACAACTATAGACATAATATAAAATACTATAAAATCTATAAAATAAAACCCTAATTACATTTCCTAAAATAAGTATTTTAAATTGGTAAGCCTTCCATATAATATCTCTACTACGATCCCCATCACTAAGGTAGTATACATACCTCAATAATCACACAACACATGCACACAAAAACATTACCCTCCCTCGCTCCCTGCAAGTTTATACAGCTTCTTGTTTTGCACACAACTTTCTTCAAGCCAAGATGGCATCTTTGAGGGATAAGAAAGTCATTAATATTCTATTTTTATTATTTATTTATTTTTACTGATTTCATCTAGGTTGCTTCTTGGTGGGACTATGGTTACCAAACAACTGCCATGGCAAACCGCACAGTTATTGTTGACAATAATACCTGGAACAACACACACATTGCAACCGTTGGTACTGCAATGTCCTCTCCTGAAAAAGCAGCTTGGGAAATTTTCAATTCATTGGATGTAAAATATGTTCTTGTTGTTTTTGGAGGTTGGTTCTGCAATTTTATTTTAGGTGCAATTTTCCCTGAATAAGGAACAGATTATTCTATCGACTGACTTTTCATTTCAGGTCTTGTTGGTTACCCTAGTGACGACATTAACAAGTTCCTATGGATGGTTCGGATAGGAGGTGGCGTATTCCCTCATATTAAGGAACCTGATTATTTGGTGAGTAATGGATTCTATATTGCTTTTCCTAGTCAACTCTCTGGCTGCATCTTCCCACTGTCAATTCTCTGTTTATTATCGTAATGTTAATTTTGGCAATCAAATATCAAGCACGTGGACCATATTGAATTGAATACTATCTACAGGGTTTATATCTTTTCTTTGGAAAGCCTATGCATGATTTCTTCATTGTATTGATAATAAAGCGTAATCGATACTTTTGGGAATGATTGATTCAAGGAATTCATTCTCACAATCTGTTACCTAAGAATTTAGTTTTCTAGTGCATAATCCCCTTTTTAATACTTTTTTCTTTCTTGATGGGGGAGGGGTGGGGGTGGGGTAGCCAACTGCCTAATAACTGGTGGAGTTTTTCATTTGTTCAGCCAAGGACAAAATTGAAAGAGGTTCAAATTAAAACAATGTGATTATGGCATGGCATGTGCCAAATTAGTATCTCCTTGTCTAATATAAGATGTTTGAAACCAATGAAGGTGTCTCTCAACCAAAACAAGAATATATCAGTATCATAAAAAATTTGAAAATGTGTAGATTTTATAGAATGGTCATTGAGAAGTTTTAGATACGTCAACAAACTAAACCTTAATTCCCAATAAATCTGGGATTGGCTATGTGAATACTTTTCCGCCATTACTTTTGGTTCATTGCTAGCAGCTAGATCTTTTGCAACCGCAACATGCTATGTTAGTTTATGAGAAGCTTAAGATACTAGAGGGCAAATCATTTTTATTATTTTCTTCAACATGCACCCTCTTTGTGGGTTCGATTCATTTTCAGAATTAGCAACACATTGTGATTGAAGGATGACAAAACTACATCCAAGGACCTTGTCTTGACTAAATGTATTTTAGATTCTAAAGTCCTCGAATGCTGACAAAGGGAAAATTATGGTAGAATTCCTGGAATCCTTGTTTCAGACAGACTCATACGCTTAACAGGTTTACTATTAGTTTGATTATTGCTAACTTTCAGTTCTTTGAGCAGGGGCCATCCGAGCATGTGTTCATATCTTGTGTACCATTAAACCACATTTTGGGATTATTTTTTTTCCTTCCTGTTGTCCCCCTCATCTATACGCTGCCTGGCTTTCTTCCTTTCTACCTACCTACCTACCTATCTCCCTCTCTCATATACCAGAACTACATTGGTGACGCACCATGCAAAATATTCTTATTTTTTTTATCTTGCTATTACAATTTACGCATTACAAATGCTTTGACTGTTGACTTGGTATGCAGTATTACTGAATTAAAAGTGATTTTCTTTTGGTTAAATAAGAAAAATTAATTCCTAATTGAACTCTGTGTTGACTTCTAATTTAATTTCTGTTGCCATACTGTCTAAAAGAGAGATGGTCAATACCGGATTGATTCTCAAGCCACTCCTACCATGCTGAATTGTCTCATGTACAAACTTTCATATTACAGGTGCAATTTTGTTTGGAACATGGTGCTTATATCCAGACATTAATTTCTTTCTATTCCTTAAATTAATCACGTTTTCTTATTGCAGATTTGTGGAGACAGATGGTAAAGGCTTTGATAGGGTGAGGAATACTGAAATTGGAAAGAAATATTTCAAACTTACCCATTTTGAAGAGGTAAGACTAAGAATAAATTCTTCATTTCCGAAGCCATCATACTTTTTGAACATACTCATTTTGAAGAGGTGAATTAGGTTTGTTTGCAAGTAATAATATATGACCTGGTGCAGATCCTGTGTGGATAATGATATCTGATGTGTTGGCTCTTTCTTCAACTGCATCTTATTTTGGTTCTCATCCTGTCTGTATTCAGCATTCCAAGGTTGATAGTCATTATTTACTAAGCCCCTGTTGGCCCCCATTTTCTAAAACTCATTTTTCCTGAAACTCGTTTTCAACTACACATTTCATTGAACCCACAACTTTTATCAACTTTTCAACTACACATTTTATCAACTTTTATTAAAATTTGCTAAATATCTAATTTTTAGCAACGAGGGCTATATTTTGTCTCTTTCCTCAATATAAAGCCATGCATTAGACCAAGAGATTCAAAATTGAAAGGTACAAGCATCCATGCAGTTCTTTATGAAATTTTAGCATGTCAAATGAAGTTGATCCATAAGTTTGTGAACAATATTTGGCTGAACTTCTACGAAGACTTGAAATGAGGGTGGATTATTCCATCACATCTTTTTCTGATTTGTATTATTCACTCAGTCACTAAAATGACAATCAACATGTTTGTTTATTGTATATTACCTATTCTTCATTAGGATCATGCTACATGTACCGAATTTTTTACCTACTACTCACAATGGGGATGTGGACCATATTATAAGAATTTTTAAATACACGCGGGCCCCACGCATTATGTGAGAGATCCATTATGTACAAATGGATTAACCCTCTTCATTAAAGCCCAAGTCCAATAGTGTATATTATTGATTACGTTAAGACTTGGAGACAAGACTTCACCTGGAGGTTTACTGCAGAAGTCCTTTTGAATTCACTTTCATATACATGAATTTAAGTTGAATGGTTAATTCATTTGAGCGTTCGTGGTTGTCATAGTTTGCTTTTGCGCGGTGTCCATTGTGTAGGTATTCACTACTCACCATTGGATGGTTCGGATATACAAATTGAAACCTCCAAAGAACAGAATCCGTGGGAAGACAAAGAAAGCTAAATCGGTGTGTACAAGTCCTACTTCATCTATTTTCTTTAATAGTATGCATATCATAAAGCCTCTCCAATGTCATTGACTTGTATCCCACCTGTTCGCAGAAAGCAAGCTCGAAAAGAATCGGAACCCCAAAGAAGAATCCTTGGCATTAACTTGCACGCTGTGGTACTCATTGATATGGAACATTTGTAGCACTCTGAAAGTATTTGCATCAGGAGCATATCGAGAGATGAGAAGAACTTGGTCCCTTTCTGTAGAGAGTGATAAAAAAGAAGCGAAAAGATTTTGCGAATCTTCTATTCTTACAGTATAAGATCCACATTGACCTTGTAGTATAACATCCACATCAATGTTCCATAGGCTGCTGGCAGAGTTGCATTAAGACAATTTTGGGCTTGCTTTCTAGGCTGTTGACTTAAAAGAAAACACATGCATATAATCCTGTATTTATCAGGATGTAGGTCGAGTTAGAAATATTTTGACATTATCATTATGCTTTATTTCAATTGTTATAGATTTTTGACCTGCAATTTTTCGCTAGAACAACTTATTATTCATATGACGATTGAGAGCTGCTACACCTACAGGGAAATTGGGTTTATACAGGGGCAGTGTTGTCAAATTTTTATCACGTACGGGAGCATTCCCCTTACCTGGGCTCACAGGCCCCTCACTGTTGGGTAACAATTAAAATATATTTATTAATAAGGACAATTTATACTGTCCTCGCCCCAGTTCCCGATTACATGGGAAATTCAAGTCCCGTTCGGATTGGCTCTAGCACGAGGATTTGGAATTCTCTGTTCCATTATTATCCCTATTTAAGTACTTTTGAGCTATAGCATGGTGATAAGTTGGTATCCAAACAACGATTAAAATAAAGAATAATGTTATATGTACGTTCATTTTTTACAACGTCGTTGACATTGTCCCATGTAGAAGGAATTTGTGTAATGATGTGATTGATAAATTTAATATTAGGAGGGCAGATGTTATCACGTTTAAAAGTGTAAAGAAAAGTGTGGGAGCGAGTCTATAGATTGTAAAATAAATTGAAATTTAGTGATTAATTGAAGTTAAAATAAAATCTAGTGAATTAATTGAGATAAATTAAAGTTTAAGAATTCAATTATTATTATTATTATTATTTTTTTCCTGGACGGTTCAGTGATGAATTTACCGACCGTTGATCGAAAAAACTCAGGTGACGTTAAAAACAATAATAACTACAGATTTTTTTCAAAGAAAATCGAATTCATGGATACGCATATACATGTACGAATGTATAGGCGGCGTGTGTGGTCGGGAGGAGTGGTCACCGGAAAATATTGAACTACTCAGTAATACGAAAATGAAGCCCAGCCTCCGCCAAGCTATAGACTTGCTATACAGCGAAGCTACCACAGCCACCACTGAGTGCTACACGCGCCTACTCCTTGATTGCATCCGCAACCGAGATGCCCACCAAGCGAAGAGGCTCCAAGCCCACATGGAATATCAAATGTATTCACCCACTACAACATTCTTCCACAACCGCCTCCTACATTTATATATCCAGTCGGGTTGGCTTTCAGACGCCCGTAATCTGTTTGATAAAATGTCCAAAAGAGATATCTTTTCGTACAATGTGATGCTATCGGGTTATTCTAAAGTGGATTCTGTTGAAGATTTGAAGGAGTTATTTGGCTCAATGCCATTTCGTGATTCAGTTTCGTATAATATTGTGATTGCGGGATTGGGGTCTAATGGGTGTGAAAAGAAGGCTTTGGAATTCTTCGTGAAAATGCAGAGAGAAAGAGTTGTGCCAACAGAGTACACTTATGTTAGTCTTTTGAAAGTTTGTACCAAATTGATGTATTCAGAAAGTGAGAAACAAATTCTTGGCAAAATATTTGTTTCTGGATTTTGGAATAAGGGCAATGTGTTTGTTTTGAATGCCTTGTGTGATTTTTATGCGAAGTGTGGGAAGATTGACATGTCACAATGGTTGTTTGATAAGATTGTTAATAAGAATTTGGTTTCATGGAATTTGATGATTTCAGGGTATTTGAGAAATGGACAACCCGCGAAATGCATTAAGATGTTTGATGAGATGAAAGTTTTGGGTTTGAAACTGGATCAAGTTACAATTTCTAATGTCATTGGTGCCTTTTTTAAGATTGGGTGTGTAGATGAGGCACATAAAGCTTTTAGGGAGATTAAAGAGAAGGATAATGTTTGTTGGACAGCTATGATTGTGGGGTATGGGCAAATTGGGCTAGAAGAGAATGCATTGATGTTGTTCAGGGAGATGCTATTAGAAAATGTGAGGCCTGATAAGTTTACTATGTCAACGGTGATTAGTTCGTGTGCCAAATTGGCTTCTATGGCTGAAGGTCAGGCAGTGCATGGAAGGACTGTGCACATGGGAGTTGATGGTGATTTGCTTGTTTCTAGTGCCCTTGTTGATATGTATTCTAAATGTGGAGAAATTACACATGCTTGGGTTGTTTTTAATAGGATGCTGGTCAAAAGTGTGGTCTCTTGGAATTCCATGCTCGTAGGCTATGCTCAAAATGGCAAAGATCTTGAAGCATTGGCCCTTTATGAAGAAATGCTCCGGTTGGACATAAAACCAGAAAATATTACCTTTGTAGGTGTGTTGTCTGCTTGCTTTCATGCAGGTCTTACAGATCAGGGAGAGAGATATTTTCAGTCAATCAAAGAAATACATGGAATGACACCGAGTTTGGATCATTATGTATGCATGATTACTCTTCTTGGCCGTTCAGGTGATATAGACAAAGCAGTAGAGCTTATAAGAAGGATGCCACACAATCCAAATCACATGGTTTGGTCAACCCTTTTATCAGTTTGCAGGAAGAATGCAGATATCAAACATGCAGAAGTGGCAGCTAAAAACCTTTTTAAGTTGGATCCACTCAATGCTGAACCTTATATAATGCTCTCCAACATGTATGCTTATCTTGGAAGATGGAAAGATGTGGCATCCATTAGATCTCTTATGAAAAACAAGCAGGTTAAAAAATTCACTGCTTACAGTTGGATTGAGCTTGAGGGAAAGGTCTATAAATTTGTGTCAGAAGATCGAAGTCATCCTGAATCAGAACTTATACATCTAGAACTAGATTCGCTGATAAAAAAGCTACAAGAAGCTGGATTTGCACCAAATAAAAGTTTTGTTTTACACAATGTGGGGGAAGATGAGAAACTCGAATCAATATGCTATCACAGTGAGAAACTTGCCCTTGCTTTTGGATTGATAAGAAAACCTTCTTCAGCATCACCTATTAGGATTATAAAGAATATCCGTATTTGTGGGGATTGCCATCTGTTTATGAAGTTTGTATCCAAAATTCTTAGTCGGCATATCATTTTAAGAGATGCTAACAGATTTCATCATTTTGTTGGAGGCCAGTGCTCATGCAAGGACCTTTGGTGATCATTCTAGTGAGTATCAGCCTCATGAAAGCCAATAGTGGCAGTTAAACATGGCCGAAGCTTGCATGAGCATCCATAAAATATGTTGAAGGTTGAGCTGGAACTTTATGCAGGCTCAGTGACCTTAGCAGCGTAAACTTCTAGCTGAGCATATACATTGCTGATCTTCTGATAATTAAGATGTTAGAATAATACAAAACTCTGGAGTTTTCCTGAAAATGATTTGACAGATAGTAGGCCTCTTTTGGAAATATTCTAGGTGAGTAATTACTGAAGCCAGATTGTTCTAAATTTCATAGCTTCTCCTTTTGCATAATATATTTTCTTTTCCTAATATTAGTCAATTTTTATCTGGGTGTTACAATTTACACACAACAAATGCTTTGGTTGTTGACTTGGTATATAATATACTGAATTAAAAGCGCTTCTTTGGTTAACTCAGAAAAATTCTTTCCTGATTGAACGCTGTCGTTGACTTATTTAATTTCTGTTGTCATGCAGTCTAAAAGAGACATGGCAAGCACTTGATTGATTCTGAGGTGACTCCTACCATTGAATTGCCTCATGTACAAACTTTCATATGATAGGTGCAATTTGTTTTTGAACACGATGCTTAAATGAAGATAGACGTTAAAGACGACAATAGGTTGAGGCATGCTGATATTAGAAAGAAATATTTCAAGCTTACCCATTTTGCAGTGGTAAGGCTCAAAATATATTGTTAATTTTCAAAACCATCATGTTTTATACTCATTTTGAAAAGGCAAGACTGAGCATAAAATATTTATTTCTGAAATAGCTTACCGTGAGAGAAAGATAACTTACCACTGTAGATCAGGCTTGTTACCAAATTATGCTGGTTCTTTTTTTAATTAAAGAAGATCTATTGTGTATATAATGATATCTAATGTGCCTTGGAGATTTATCATATCGTACTTTTGGTGCTCATCCTGTCTATGTATAGCATTCCAAGGGTTGATGGTTCATTACTTGCAAAATTTTCTGTTTTTTTCTTTATTGCTTTGACCTCGGTATAAAGCTATCAATTAAACTCTGAGATTTAGAATTGAAAGGGACAAGCATTCCAAGCAGGTCTTTGTGAAGTTTTATTATGTCAAATCTACGCTGAAATCATCAATTTGTAAACAATTTTTGGCTGAACTTCTATGAAGACATGAAATAAAGAAGGATTATTCCATCACGTCTCCTTTTTCTGACTTGTATTATTCACTCAGTCACTGATGACTGACATGTTTGTTTACCTTACATTACACATTCTATATTGAAGCCCAATGCTAATTGTTTATATTATTGCGTTGAGTTCGACATGGAGACAAGACTTCACTGGGAGATTTACTACAAAATGCTGTTGAAACTATGTTTAATACTTGAATACAAGTTGAATTTAACTTGTTTGATGTATTTATTGTGGCTATATTTTGCTTTTGCCATTTGCATTTTGTAGGTACTCACCACTCACACTGGTTGGTCCAGATATACAAATTGTGACCTCCAAAGAACAGAATCTGTGTGAAGACCGAGAAATCTAAATTGGTATGTACAAGTCCTACTTCCATCTTTTTTATTTCATGGTATGCATATCATATAAGTTCTCCAATGTCATTGACTTCTACACAACGCTTTGCAGAAAGCAAGTTCAATGAGGAGTGGAATGCTAAAGAATTGGCATTAACTAGCACTTTGTGGTAATCATTGACATCCAATCTTTTGCAACACGAAAAAATGAAGCCAAAAGATTTTCCAATATCTTCTGTTTCCTCTAGTTTAACATGCTTTTAACCATACAAGAAATCATGTATAATCCTATGTGTAACAGGGATGTAGGTTCGGTTAGAAATATTCTCGCATCATCTTTGTGCATTTTTCCTGCAAGTTTTCTCCTCTAGGCATCTTATTGTTCTTATAATGAGTTTTGCCTAATGCCTAGCCATATTTTTGGCATTCCAATTTCAGTTCTTTCTAATTTATTTATGTCAAATTTTTCTGATATTGTACCCTTTGGTGATGGGTAACTGGGATGCATTGGTGATAAAAACTGTGAATCTGGAGCTGTCATAATTCCTTGCATGAGATTCATAGTGCTTGTTTATTCAAGGTTGCAGAGGGAACTTTAGGAGGCTTGATGTCATTGCATAAATTTGAACATAGCTAGAGCATGTGATGAGATTTCTTTCATTGAACATAAATTTGTTCATCATTGACCAGGTAAATAATAGCACTTCAGGAATATTTGTAGCCTTTGTTCCATCAAATATGACTAGATTGAACTTGAAAATTGCAATCAATAATATTATTCTATTGCTTGTGCATACTGTGATATCCCCCAAAGAAGGCAATTTTACAATTCATACAAATGATAATTTTGCTGGATTATCCATAGGTGGATGTCTAATTTCTATATGAATAAGCTCAGAGACTTCAGTTTACCACTCGACAATCCTTTCTAACCTCCTGACCTCCTGTGATGCTGCTCATCTTAATCATAGAATTAACGAATGCTGTGTTAAAAGCTTTTTTCGAGCTTGCATACTTTGAAACCAAATCTTTTGTCCTTGGAATTGTGAGAAGAGCCTGATCCGAAGAGAACAGACTCTTTTTCTGGAGTATTAGCTTGTAGTAGGTGTTATCAAAAGTTGTCGATGAAGGATCCATGTTAGTGCCCGCATTATTTGCCTTATTATTGATGGGGCAAATGCTTTTTAAGCTTGCTGCAAAGGATGGATGAAGGGTCGGATCAATGTTATGGGTTGAGTTGAAGTTGTGGATTCTATTCTGGAAGGATGAACAGTGAGAGAAACCCAGTGTGTGCCCACCTGCAACAGGAATTTTTTTATTTTTTTTTATTTTTGTTTTTTATGGAGCGAAGAGATTTGTTTGCATTAGAGAGTTGAGTTGGTTATTAGGTTTTACCTGAAAGAGCCACAAGGTCTTCCATGGAAAGACCTCTTTGAGAAAAGCTCTGTTGAAGTTGAGAAGTGTTGAAGGTTGGAGCTGGCAATTGTCTAGTTTCTCTGGCCTGTGATATTTTTCCATCTTTTCTTCCTTTAGGAACCTCCCATGTTGGCCCTCCAGTCTGTCACATCACTAAAGATTAAACCACTAGATATGCACTGCTACTTACTAGTTTCCTTAAAATTCAAACAATGGGTATATCATTAAATGTGTCTGGTTTAGAGGTATAAACCAGGCTGTACACGTTTTAAGGTGGCCTGCATTTGTGTCAGACCTAAAACTATCCGAGCTCAGCTTGTGTGGTCCTATGCATAACTTTTCATATTAGTTTTTTTTTTTTTACACAGTGGCCCTCGTGCACCTAGGCCTCTACAGTCGAGTCCGACCCAGCTTGAATATAAAGGTGAAATGGTCATGGAAAAAGGAAATCATAATTGTTTAAAGAAAAAGGAAATCATAATTTGCTTATGTATTTAATTACCAGCACAACAGCATCTCTAGCAGCTAAGGCCAATATATCGGCACAAGAGACAATGCCAGGGCAGATAGCTTCAACTGCTTTCTTTGCACTGTCAATTACATAAAATGCATGCAGTGAAACATTTGGAGGTCCATCCTTCTCTGCTTTGTTTCCCCCTTTTGAGTTCAGCAACACAGAACCATCACATCCCTTTAATTATTAATAAAGAGAGAAAAGTTAGCCCAGAAAAAGAAAACAGAAAAAGAAAAAGAAAAAAAAACCATATATCCCTTGAAAATACTAAATTACCCTTATAAAACAGTCATGGAAATGCATTCTGAGCAGTGCTGCAGGGACAGTTTTGTCTTTCATGGTTGCTTTCCTGACAACTTGTGCAATAACATATTCAACATCAGGGCATGTTTTAGTGTAGTAATTTAAACTCAGAGCATTCCCTTGGGAAAAGGCAGAGAAATATAATACTGAACTCAAAAGTAATGCTACCACAAAAGCCATTGGGATTTGGAAGAGAAAAATCGATATTGTTGTCATGATTTAAGAAACGTGCATGAGCGTGGCTATTTATAGGGCTTTTGGGAAGAGAACTGCAGATTAGTTATTGTCAGTTGTAATAGTAAAGATAATTTGGTGCTGTCCTGCCTGTTTGAGGTAGTGTTTTCTAAGCAACCCTGTAGCAAAAGATAAAAATAAATAAAATGAATTTTTAGGTCATGTCACATTGACCTAAAGGTACCTTTATCTAACACGTACACAGAACACGTTGTACTGAGGAAGTTGCAAATTTTAAGGTACAAAATCACGTTGCAATGGAAACCCTTCGGATGTTTTAATAAAATATTTTAATTGCTATATATATTTAATTTCTTCGATGAATAACATATTTTACCAAGAAAATGATAAAAGAAAGGTTCACTCTAGTCGAATCAGTTTTTTCTGAATTGGTTGAACCTTTGCATCAATTTCTTATTTATGTTAATTACTGCTTGCTAATTAAGTCACATTTTTTTTTTCGTGTAGGGATATCCTGTCGTTAAAAGTTTATAAGTAAATAAGTTTAAAAATAGATATCTTTTTATTGATTACATTTAGAATTAAAAAAGTTAATTATTTTGAAAGTAACTTAAATTTTCTTATTTTTGTAGTATATGTTACTTTCAAAATAAGTGACTTTTTTACTTAGAAGTAAGTAAAAAGTATTATATTAAACATGTTTGAAAATAAATAATGAATACTCTTTATTAACTTTGTAAAAGATAACGATTATTTATTTCGAAGCTTAGCCTTGTCTAAGTTTGATCTTTAGTAGTTATAACTTACAAATGATTGATAGCTTTATATCCATTATTCTGATATTATTGTTGTTAGAATTGTTAGTTTAGAGATGTTCAGCTGAAACTTAAAGCTTGAGATTAAGAATATCCATCATATTTTTTTAGGTTAATTTCGCATTCAGGCAATTCTTTTCTTCTGCTTATTCCCAGCTCTTAGTTCTATTGTGGAGTTCATATTCGATGCGAATTCAGCATTTTTTGAAGAATGCGGGGTTAGAAAGTCGGAAAAAGTTTTGGGTTTACATGCAAAATATTTTATTGTGTAAATGTATAGCTGAAAATGAGTATGAAAAATAAATTGTTTTGTTTTAAAGGGAGTCAAATAGGCTAAATGCAACCGTTGAATGATTCGGTTGTACAAGTCCTACTTCATCTTTTTTATTTCGTAGTATGCATATTAGAAAAGGAAGCGCTAAAGAGGAATCATTGGGATCAACTAGCACCAACTCATTGACATCCAACCTTTTGCAACACAAAATATTTGGATCAAGAGCCTCGTAGAGAGAATTATGTGAAAGAACTTTGGTCTCTTTCATAAGAGATTGATAAAAAAGAAGCCAAAAAATTTTGCAATATCTTCTATTCTTCTAGTTTAACATCCACATTAATGTTTGCTCAGCATTAAGACAATTTTAAACTTGCTGTCTAGGCTGATTGTACAAGAAATCACATATATGATCCTGTGTATCAGGGATGTGGGTCGGGTTAGAAATATTCTCTCATCATCTATGTTTGTTTTATCAATTGTTAAGGATTTTGTCTGCAAGTTTTCCCCTGAGTGCATCTTATTATTTTTTATAATCATTGTTGCCTAACCAGAATTTCAGCATTTCAATTTCAATTCTTTCAAATTTATTTATTGTCAAACTTCCCTGATATTTTACCCTTTGGTGAAGGGAACTGGGATTAGTTGGCGACAAAAACTGTGAATAAGGAATGGTTATAATTTTTTGCATGAGATTCTGATGTAGATGGCGAAGAGTCCTGATGCTGGTGAAAGAGTGGAGCCTGGCCGTGACCTGACCTGATGCTGGGCGACTTACTTTTTGCTATTTAGTATTGCTTGTAATTCAAGCTGAGGGTTGGACCTTTTGATATAGAAAATGTTTTCCCGAGAGAATTGCTCTCCCAAATTCAATCTTGTTAATTGCTTGATTGTCGTGATTGTTGTTCTACTGTGTTCCAGACTGTGTGAGTCGGTATCAAAGCTTTGTCAACGCTCCTGAAGATGGTCTGAGGGTGTCGTGGTGCCTGGGCAAAAGATGGATATGGTGAAGACAAATTAACTTTGATTCATCAGTTCATTGAAGTTTAAGTGCAGGAGGTCGGAGAGATCGCACTACAACAATGGGACTTGGACCAGCAATTGCAGGACATGCGTGATGCATGTGGTGGTGGTGGAAGTGACTTATGGCTGTGCATCGACTGTAATCAACGCGGTGACGCTGCTTCAAGCGAATGCAGCGACAGTGGCTGTGTGCGCTATGGGATGAATCCGAGCATGGAGACGGGTCAGATTGGCCATCTGACAACAATGTGGGTTCTAATTATAACCCCGTTTGCACCTTTAAAACGAAATAGGCACGGAGATGGAGGGTGAGATTAGAGGAACAGGTGCCCACGGTGGGAGAATCGATTCGATGACACAGAACCAGAATGGCTTCAGTGAATCTGGGTTCACATTCGACCTTCCTGAATCTCATGAAGGGATTGATGTGGAGGAATTCTTGGATTGGTTGCACGCAACAGAAGAAATTCCAAGATATTCTTAACATGTTTGCCCAAGAGTTACTGGTTCGGAGGCTCATCAGCTTGCCCATTAGGATATCAATTTGCTCGAAGAATCATGCTTGGGCAGCAATGATGACACCTGGAAACATGCCTCCGGTTGGCGCCACTCAACTCGTAGCTAATAATCAGCCCTTGTGCCCCCAGGGCAAATCTCCCAGTGGCAAAGGGGAGGGCGATTAGGGCTCAGTGCGGTAGTGTGCAGAGTTCGATT
>CAIGRQ010153289.1:0-12816 GCA_903798375.1 Fraxinus sp. D2006-0159
AAATGTAACATTAAATAAAGATTAGAGATCAATAATACAATTAAAATGTGGTGTATTTCTATAAGAAAATATTGTGGAAATATAATTACCCATCCAACAAATCAAAGTCGACAATTAATTTTAACTATACATTTAATGGGATCCACAACTTTTCAACCACACACTTCATTAACTTTTATCCAAATCTACTAAAAATCTGATTTCAATATCTACCAAACAGGGACTTTATGTGTAGGGTTCGTTTTTCAACTCAAAGAGATTCACTAAGTAGCTAGAAAAAAGGAAAACAAAAGTGATTGCATTAGCAGCAGTGAGCGAAAAGAGGGCAATCTAAGTGCGTGTTCGATAGAGATTAAAATCAGATTAAAATTGAAAAATTAGCCGTTATTGTTGACTTTTATTAGACGAGTGAGACTCAATAACAACCATATTTTCAATTTTAATTGGGCTTAATTGGTTAATTAATGAAAGACTAATGATAAGAACGTGATGAAAAAAGTTAACAACATAAATGTAACATTAAATAAAGATTAGATATCAATAATACAATTAAAATGTGGTGTATTTCTATAAGAAAATGTTGTGGAAATATAATTACCCATCCAACAAATCAAATTCTACAATTAATTTTAACTATACATTTAATGGGATCCACAACTTTTCAACCACACACTTCATTAACTTTTATCTAAATCTACTAAAAATCTGATTTTAATATCTACCAAACAGGGACTTTATGTATAGGGTTCGTTTTTCAACTCAAAGAGATTCACTAAGTAGCTAGAAAAAAGGAAAACAAAAGTGATTGCATTAGCAGCAGTGAGCGAAAAGAGGGCAATCTAAGTGCGTGTTCGATAGAGATTAAAGTTATTGGTCCCACTCGTCTAATAACAGTCAACAATAACGACTAATTTTTCAATTTTAATCCGATTTTAATCTCTAACGAACGGGCTCTAAATTGTGAAAATGAGATTGTGAAGAAAACAAAACAAGTATCGTGTTGTAAACAAAGCAAAACGGTATAAAAGAAAGTATTAACTTATCAAACTTCAAGATGAAAATATTTTGAAAATATGTTGCAATTCAGATATTTACAAATTAATTTTTTATGACCAAATAAAAAACAAGAATAAATCTAAGTGTACAACATTGGTTGACAATCATGTGTTGTCAAAATCTTAGTATGTGATGTACAAAACAATTTTTTAAAATAGATAAATATAATGCTGTCAAATAAGATATTTTCAACTAGTATTGTACATGTAACACAATTCAAAAAACAAACACACATATCCCAACGAGAAGAGTCAAGAATTCAAATTGATAAATTTTCATGTCATTTTCTCAACATGAGAGGGATGGATAAGGTAGATGACGTGGCAATTAGGGAAAATAAGCAGTAGATTTAATTAAATGGGAAGAGAGAGGGATAAAAAAGAGAAGTGCCCTAGTCGCAATCGTTATAAAGGATGAAGGGTGTAGATTCGTGGATCATGTGACAAACTTAACTGTCCGCGTGATCTATACTTCACTTTGCAGGATTCCCCATCACACCCTGGCCCAACCCCAGACCCCAAACTTTTATTATTTAATTATAGAATTAAAATATCTTCATTTCTTGTCTATTTTAATTTTTAATTTATTTTTGTTTTTTAAATACGACTTTATTTTGAACATAAAAATAATTGGAGCGAGTTCTCGATGGGAGGAGACTTTTTGACATCCTAATTTGTTATTGTTACTAACTTACTATAAATATTACCTGAGCGTCCCGTAAGAAACTTATCGAGAATGCCAATCCTTAGTCGAGACGCTTTTGATTAAAACTACGATCCATTTGCCAACTAAAAATTATAGTATTTTTTATATGTATATTTTATTTATCTTAAGGGAAATTTCAATGGTTTAAGTTAGAAAATATGGAGTTACTATTTTGCTCCTTTTAAAACTAATTAGAATTTGATCAAAATCAAATTTTTTCATCAACTAATAGAAACATGGACGGAAACGTCTATATGCCGTTCTTCCGTCGTACGAAAATGAAAGATTTGGAATTGCAATAAATGAAATGTTAAGCTAAAAACTACATATAATTGAAATATTTAAAATTGTGACTGCGATTATCCCTTGTTTCAATGTGAATTTATTTATAAATAAATCTTAAATGAACTCAAGAAAAGAATTTAATATTTAAATAATGGTCCAACAAAAACACATCTCAAGTTATTTATAATGTTAATACAATTTGTAAATTTTCATGCCTAAATCGAATCTCAAACAGACTCCTTACTTTCTCAGTTGAATCGAACTGTCCGCTTCCAACCGGACCCCACCACAAGTCCCTAAAAGGGAATTATATTATTTTATAGGAAACTCTGGAATCCTCCATCTTAAAGTAATAGCTAATAAACGACGACGAATAATAATGGAAAGACTCGTTGACAAACCAATGTGCTGTTTTGAACAAATAGCTGTTATCTGGTGGCAAAGAACCCAGCTCCATGAAATGTCCAAAATGCCACTGTCCCATTTCAGTCGACAGACCCAAATGTGGAAATTCAGTATTTTTTATTTCCATTCTTTGTCCTCTGACTTCACTAAACTCGTCAAAAGTAGTATTGACATTTTTTGTTTGATTCTATGCATGTTTCACTTATCCTTCATTTAAGCAATTCTAAATCAATTCGAATAGCTGTTATCTATGCATGTTAGCAAAACAATTCACTTCTTATCAAACCGATTACTCATAACAACGAAAAAACAAATAGATGAAAAGACTTCAAAGATCCAGAAGACTGGCAGGGCTCCAAATCAAAGCTGGTATCGTACAATCAAGAAGATTGTAACCTTCTTTTTCTTCTCTACTTACCAATCCAGCCATAAGTGAACAGAACAATCAAAAAGAGAGTGAAAAGTATAGCATCAGCTCAAGGCTCAGGTAAAGCAGTCGAACTGTGGTTAGAGGTCAAATATATTACAACAACGAGCAAAACTTTCTCACAAAAGACGAAAAAGGAAAAGAAAGAAAAAATGCGAAACCAAAAGAGAAAAAAGAGAAAAAAATGAAACCAAATCAAAGAGCAACATTCAGGTGCAGGGAGATAAACATCAACTTCATACAGTTTCTCTTCAGGACTTGCATTTTATACAAGACGTTTTTCAATTTAGCAAAATGTAACTGGATACATGCAGAACTCCTACCAGCTGACAAGACAATTGAAACGAAACTAAGTGGGGAAAAGGATTAACAGTCAGAATACATTACAAGCTGAAAAGTATTTTACATTTAAGGAAAAGAATACAAAAATCTAATCCCAAAGGGAGTAGCGTGATTACCTCGATCTGGCTGTTAGCGTGTCTAGCAGTTAGATTACCTTCTAATGAATCTTCAATTTTTTTAGTGGCTCGTTAGACCGTCTTTCTCTACTTTGGTTGGGAGATGTACAAGAGAAACCACACAAGCACTGTTGTTTTCCGCAGGAAATTTGGAGTTCTTATTTCACACTTAACTTCATCCTTCGTGTATCAAGTGATCCTTAGATATTAAAGCAATTCTCTGCTTAGCACTGTCTGAGCGGAGATTGTCACCTTTAAACCCCAGCTGGATTTCAGTCGTGTTCAACAAGCAACTTAGATAGTGAGGAGGGTTACCGTGGAAACAATTTGATTGAACTGAAAGGAAAAAGTGGACTCTGCACAAATAATAAAATATGAGAACAAGTTATTACCTCGCTTTGACTATCAGGGGAGAACCACCTTAACAGCACTCCAAGATGCACAACCGCAGGTATTAACTTGAAAAGCAATGGAGTAGTCACCTGAATTAATATCTATGTTAACTATCCACTAGAAAATATTGACCAGCAATTTCCCTCTACCTACATTTACATGACTTGGGGATTAATTTCCGTGTTCAAACCAAAAGTCAGGGAGCCATGTTTAGTAGTCATTTATCTACCTTTTCAATACACACAAGTGTACACTACAGTAGTGTATGATTATAATTTTCTCCAAGCACAAGTTGTTTTCTCAAATATTACATTAATAAATAAGTTACACGTACACATCAAAAAAACATTTTTTGACCCCAAAAGCCGAGCCAATGCATTCAACTGCAAAGAGGTGGTAGTGTGATGTAGTGAAATAGATAGATCTCAACACATACAGTTTATTAAATTTCAAGTATAACCCTAGTGCTCTTTGCCAGCACACTTTCATGCATGAGTATATACATGCACGCACGAGAGAGAGAGAGAGAGAGAGCTGTTATTTACAATGCAAAAGAATATATACATAAGTAGCATACTTCTTTCAGCTTACAGCAGATAAGGATTTCTCGATTTACAAATGCCAGTAGTATACTCATTTCAGTTTCATCAGATTTTAAAATATTTGACGACAGGAGGTGGTGTTATAAAGAAACCCAGAGATGAGGTAATTGAATTTACAAAATAGTAAACAACGAAGAACTGAACTTCTATTGAGTTCTCCTTATCAAACAGTCATTAGTTAACCGAACATATGGATATCCTCATGACGTAGAATGTCTGCAAAACCTCGCTCCATAAGCAGCAAAAATAATATACATGCATAAAAGCTGTACACGATGGATAAACTGAAGCATGAGGGACGATGATTTCGTACCAGACTGAGAGCTGTCGTTCCAAGAAGCAGTAAGTACACTTTACCCTGAAAAATTTTAAAAACAGAAAAGCATCTTGAAAACCGACCACATAAATATCACAAACTTCAAAGTGCTAGAGAGTTTACAAAGAAAATAAATAAGCCATAAGAAATTAAGATGGAAACTATACAACTTAGCCTTTTCTCTCCCCCCTGACCAAACCATAAAACAGCCCCGTGGGACTTCCGTCCACAAAGTGGGGGAAGGTTACTGATCAAGTTTTACTAAACAGCAACAATAGCATTTACCTCAACGAGATGGAGATTAGAAGCACGGCTGAGCAGTACAAACGCAAATTCCCCTATTTGAGCCAAAGACAACCCGACCTATATTGCTCAAGGACCATGTCTCACCTTGTTATGGGATGCAATATTGAATATTATTTAAGCAACATGGTAGAGATCTTACAAGAACTGAAGTTTTGTTATTGTAGCCAAATCCCTTGACAACTGCAGAAATTACTATGGTTTTAACAACCACCACTAATATAACTGATGCAAGTAAGATATCAACATGATTCCAGAGAAAATGAACATGGATGAGCATCCCAATGCTAGCCAGGAAAAGAGCAGCAAATATGTTGCGAATAGGTTCAACCTGCATGAATAACAAACCCCAAATGAATGTTGCTGGAAATATGAAATTTTCCCCTAGTACACAATGGAAGGGGCAAAATGCCTCTAGCTACCCAGGGGTGTACAAGAATTCAAATATAGAATTCTCATAATGACCTACAAAAAAACCTGAAGATATTGACATACATACCACATTATACATGTGATACATTACTTTGATTGTATGGTAAACAGGAAACATATAATTGAAATAAGAAAATATGCATACATTTTCAAGTTCCTATTAAAAAATTAAGTATTATGTGATCTTACTTGTTCAAGCGTATGCTGAGCAAGATCAGTTGTTGATATCATCACTCCAGCAGCAAATGAACCCAATTCTAAACTCAAACCGAGCTTGTCACTACACTGAAATTACATGAACCATCAGACTTCATCACAGTTCACTTTATGGGGGCTTATACATAGGGTGGAGGAATTGAGACAAAAGAACAATAAAAAATATGAGATATAGAGTTCATTGGTCTGCAAAGGGAAAAATGTCATGTACATTTAACAATCAAACTGACATGTAACAAATGAATGACAACAGTGAAATAAATCTAGAGATAAAACATTGGCAAGAAAACAAACCCAAGCTACAAGCAGGCAAAATGCAACTGAAGCCAATTGATAGAGTTCATTGGTCTGCAAAGGGAAAAATATGTCAAAAACAAACTAAACTTGAAAGGAAGCAACAAGCACATGCTTGTTCAACATATTCTTGTGCCCAAAGCAAGTCGCACCTGCGATGATAAATTTATCATAAGTTTGAGGAACCAAGGTACACATGTCCGTGAGAACAACGATAGAACAGCCAAGAATGCAACCAACACCACCAACCTGGTTGTCAGATAATCTGTATTATGTTTAACAGGTACAGAGAATGATGCTCATACAAGGAGATATTATTAGATCTTCAACTACTTCCAAAGCTAGGGACAATTTGAAGAAGCGAGAAACGAAAAGAAAAATAACATGTAATTCAACTGCTATTTGTTTATTTGTCGGTCTGATATCTGGCTTGCACATAAAAAATGCACACACCAGATCATGCATATTATCACACCTCAGTCATGCCTAAAGCTCAACATTTTTGTACTGTAAATCATGCTATCATATTGTCCACTATTAGGGCCAGATGTTAAGATCTCTCGGGAAACTGAAAGAGGAACTCTACACCTTTTTTCAGAAAATCAAGTCTATTGTAAATGAAGAAAAGGAAACAATACAACAATTCATGGTCATAAAGTTTCCAATTTATTATGTTATTTATGTAATACATAGATACATGCAACCTATTTTAGTAACAGTGAAACTTACGATTTAGTCATGGATATTACTCCCTGAAGAACACCTGAAGTTCCACCCAGGACTGGAAGCATCGCAAACAGTAAACCCACAGCACAGTCCTAAGAGGATTTAACACAATTTTACAAGATTCCTGGGCAACAAAGGCTTGTTCTTGTGTGAAGAGAAAATAGAAATACATGTGTACTAAACAGAGTTGCAGAAATGAGTTCAAAAGTAAAAACTCTTTTAACTGGGTGCTTTGAACTGCAGGAAAAATAAAGGGAAAGACGAAATACTTATGCTGAGAGTAGAAAAATAAAATATGAAGTATTAAGTTGTTTTGCATTGAAAACTTGGTAACTGATACATTTCCTTGAAAAAACAGCGGCATCATATAAAAGATTAACTTAGATAATATGGATACCTGCAAAATGAGAGTGCCGATGGTAACTTGGCCATGAAGGGCATTAGTACTGTTTTTCTCCATCAAAAACTTATATACCTATAATCAGATTGTTTTGACCATCAGAAAAAATAAATAAATAAACTATATATATATATATATATATTAAGAAATACTTTGACAGTAGTCTATTAAACAAAGAAGATAATGCACAGATCTTACAACTGCAGTAGATGACATGGAGAGAAATGCACCAACAAATACCCCCTCCGAAGTCCTACCGCCACACGACTGCACATAAGCAAGTGAAGTTACACACTCCAGTTTGCAGCAAAGACAACTGAGGAAGAATTGGTGTAACCATTACAATCAATAAACATGCTGCAGGAAGCCATTGTTAAGAGCCTCGAAGCTTTAAATTCGACTTTAGGAGCACATTTGAGTGGGCTAATATATAACCTTATAAGCCTACCCAAACATGGTCTAAGGTGCATGCCTCATTAAGACCAAGGTGAACGGTTCTTAGTCTTGCCCTTTCTGGGTCTCAGTCTCAGCCCTCTGGACTAGTAGTTTTTTCAAATCCTAGAACATTTTACGGGTTTCTTGGATAATTAAAGTCTATGTTATCCACATTGCAAGCTTGATCCTAAAAGTTGGATATTTAAACTTTGTGCATGTAATTAAAACAGTCACAATAACCCAAATAATCAGGAATTATTGTCCAATTTAAACACACCAAGGCTATAATTCCACAGAGGCACATAAATAGGAGAATTTGGAGTAAGCCTCCAAGAACAGCAACTGCTCGTACAACTCGAAGCTGTTCGTGAGAGAAAAGTAGATTGTTAGTCAGTTTCTAGAAATGGTCATAAGTCGAATTTTAGGCATCAAAGTTAAAAAGACTAATTAAAAAGTACAAAGCAGCTAATAGCACTTGCCAACCTTTGTTGTAGAGAACTCCAGACCCAAAGCAAAAAGAAGGAAGATTACACCAAACTGAGCCACTGTCTCGACCTAAATGAATAAGATACACCGAGATGATGCAAAGTGTAATATCATATTAATTATATGCTAACATCGTGGAACTGAATTTGGACGAGTTCTTCAAACAAAAATGTGCTATCGCAGAACAAGATAATTATAAGTAATTAGGGGATGGAGCATTAAAAAATATCTAAAACCCAATGAGTTTAATCATTTACTTTATGTTTTTTATAATTATCAAAATGTGCATTATTCAATCATTTGGGCTTTAGCAACTATCTGCAGAAAAGAAGAATTGGTTTTAGCTTTAATAGCTAATTATTGAAAGATAGAATTGTATTAACTTTTATTCCCTGTGACCAACATTGAATGTCTTCCTTTACTTTTCCGGATGTTACAGATTAAACGCTTCTTTCCTAAAGGACACTCTTCTTCACCACTTCTTTATCAAACTACCTTGACAATAATATTGAAGTTTTACACTGTTATCAAATCAAAATCAGAAGCACAGGGCCCTCTCACACCAAGGGATGCAGATGGTATAGTACGCAAAATTCACATGGTTTGAATTCCCACCAATACCTCACCAAGTAAAATGAAGATATTCAACTTCAGATGGAGAGGGGATATTATATTGGGTGCTTAGAAGGCATCAACTCCTCCATTCACATTTTGAAGCAATGGTTCTCGAAAGCTGAACTTTAAATCAGCACAAGATGCTGTTTAAAGACTTAACATAGTGCACTAGAAAAGAAATCGTTCTGTATGTACATGGGAGATAAGGTAAACTATCATTCTGAGAGCACAACTTTCTAATTTAAGATACGTACTTGCACCATTTCACTGACAACGTTGAAACCTCCAGGTCCAACAATGGACCCTGCTAATAAGTATCCAGTAATAACCTGATAATTTTTGTGAATAATAAAATTTTCAGACTCGTGTAGGTGAAAAGATTGCATAAAAACAATAAAGTACCATAGGTCAAGGATAGAAATCAGACCGGTTGTCCAGCACAAGCAAAAGCAATTCCACCACAAGTTGCAGACACGATGACAACAACCAGATCTGATATAAGCCTGCAGCATCACCAAGTTAGGCTACCAGAATTGAAAAAGGAGGGAGACTGATGGCACCATATCAAATATGTAACTGGTAAGTTTACCTCAAGTCTAACTGCAGCACTGGATATTTAGATTTGAAATTTGATATAATGAAAACGTTGTCCTGCAAATACGTGACAATTGTAATTTGCAATTCCCTCATAGAGGTACAATAATTTTTATTTTCAACTGATTAAAATTCTTGCTTTGTCTTCTACTCTTAGAGAGAGAGGAAATGTTATTGATAAGCATAGTGGAAACAAGTGCATAAAGATATCAAGGGCCTTTCAGTTCCATTTTCACCTTTCTATCAATCAAAGTCGGGGTTTCTTCAGCTCCATTGTCATTGTCCAGGTTGAAAACATTATGAAGTTTAAAGGATCTAAAATTATAGCAAACCAGTTAATTATCAGCAAAAAGAAACTGTATGTTCAGGTGAGATGTCAAGAATAACGTTCTCCAAATTGAGCAAAATGCTTACTTTTCCTCCTTTGTTTTGGTCTCATTTTTCTTTGGCTTGACTCTAGCTACAGTTTCCAAAACTGCCTGATGGTTGAAAAATATAACCAGATAAATCAAGCAAAACCTACTGTTTGAAATAAACAGAAAAGAAGCAACATGCTTTGCAAGTTGAGCATTTCAGATAAAGAAAATTTAATCAACTGAACTCAACCATGTCTTAAACAAGTTACTAGGGCGTGAGCATTAATCCTCCATCTGAGCACGTGATAATACCGCAGACCACAAGTATTATTCCTGGCGTCTTCCTTTTTCAAGTAATCAGTCATGATGAAGACATCCATTTTACTGTTATGTTTCTTTTTTGGATTACAACGTATATCTGTATTAGCATTCAAAAGTTCACCACAGTTATTTAACAGGGCATATGATGCAGTCCTATCCTACAACTAAAATAAGGGGGGCAAACCTTGTTATCTTTCCATTAAGTTTTATTTCTTTTAACTATTCTCTTGCACTTTAAGGCACCAAAGGGGCGTTTACGACGTTAATTATGTATTAGGGTTTTCTTCCCTAGGATGTCTATTTAAACACTTTATGCATTGTCGTTTTTCTTGGTTGGATTTTGATCATTAATATTAATGAAATTGTGAGAATTCTCTCCAATTCTTGGTCACTTTTCGATATTCATGTGAAATTCAACGAATAGTAATCACTTGTCCGTCCGCATCAGCATAGCATTAGTATCATCCATCAATTGTCTAGTTTTACATGAAACTTTGTTTTTAAGTTTCTTTCAAGCTACAAGTGCATGAGAATCATACTAAATTAATTCAACATATTTAGCTATAAGTAACAACAGTGTTACTATCTCAAAGGATAAGCAGACATGCATTAAGAGCTAACTTCTAGTGTTGTTATCTTTCAACTTCCTAAAACCACAATACTTACGTCATTTTTCATTAATATCAAGTTCTCATATTTTAGTTTTCATAGTACTAGTCTTAAACTTTCAAAATTAAAATATAGGGAAAATTGCAGCAACGGTCCCTAACCTTTTCAATTTTTGTAAATTTTACCATAACCTTCATTTTGTGCCAATAAAGATCCCCGACCTTTCATAAATATGCAGCTGGAGTTCAAATTGATGAAAACCATCCATTTGACCGTTAGTTAACCAAGAATAGTAGAATTTGATCAAATTAAAAGGGTAAGATGGTAACTTTGTATTTATCCCAATTTGTCCCTTAAAATAATTAAAACTAAAATGAAAGAAAAGGCCAAAAAAAAAAAGAAAAAGGAACTATTCATTCATCTTCTTCACCCCCATCCCACCCAAAACGAAAAATCGGAAAATCAATCACCCCCATCTCTGAAAATATTCTCGAAGACACCGTCTCAATTCAATATCTAACCTTTTCTTCCCATCTCAAAATGAAAGATAACAGAAACCAGTTCCATTCACACTATCTTCTTCTTTACCTTCTTTGCAATTTCCATATCCATCCCCTCATCCTCTACATTACAGTACCAGTCTTTAGTCCTCAATTATCTCCTTAAACGTCCGTCTGTTTCATTGAAAAACGAAAAAATGGGCACGGGATCCAACTTCGAATCCACATTGGATCCTTACTCGAACACCCTGTAGATTTGCACCATGTGGATAATCTTTCACCGTCTGCTTTCAATTCAACCCCAAAATCCCTCTTCAAGCTCCACTTTCAACATGAAACCGTTAGAGTCAAAGCTTTGACCACACTCGTCGCTGTTGCTGCTAGTAACGTTTTCAGAGGTAAAAGGGATTTCAGCAACTTGGAGATTTCGGGGCTCAAGCAGGGAAGTAGCGAGTACTTCACGCGTCTAGGCATAAGGACACCGGCCAAGTTTGTTTACATGGTGCTGGATACGGGAAGCGACGTTGTGTGGCTACAATGCTCCCTGTACAGGAAGTGCTACACCCAGTCTAACTCGGTTTTTGACCCTACAAAATCATCCTTCTTTCATGGAGTCTCATGTGACTCTCCCCTCTGACGACGACTCGACTCCACAAGCTACAACAACCGCCCGTAATGTCTTTACCAAGTCTCGTATGGCAATGGTTCCTTCACTTCGGTGACTTCTCCACTGAAACACTCACTTTTGGCCAAGACCGAGTTAACATTTCTTTTTACTTCTTATTTTATTTTGAGGGATAAATGGGGATAAATACAAAATTATCTTCTTATCTTTTTAATTTAGTCAAATTTTACTATTCTTAACTAACGATTTTCCATCAATTTGGACTCCAGCTACATATTTATGAAAAGATATGGACCTTCGCTGACACAAAATGAAGGTTAAGGTAAAGTCTGTAAAAATTGAAAAGGTTAGGACCGCTGATGCAATTTTCCCTAAAATATACGACTTGATACTGATGAAGAATGATGTAAGCATTGAGTTTTTAGGGACTTGATGGTCAAAAACACTAGAATTTAGCTCTCTTGACGAGTGTCTATATATCCTTTGAGGCTAGTGTTGAACCTCCAATATTCAAATAAAAATCTACAAACTATCTATGTCTGTCGGGTAAGATAGGACAGGGCAAACAGAAGTTAATGTATTCATCCCCGAATTTAAAGAAGATATTGTTGACTGGCGCAGAATCAACTTATACTGGAGGGACAGGTGTATGGAGACAGTTGATTTCAGCTGCTTCCAATATTGTAAATTTCTTTTGTCACAACATTGATTAGTATATGAACCACTATCCAGATAAGAGATTACTCATTCTTATGTATCAATTACTTAGAGTGTGTTTGGTGCACATTAAAATGAGAAAATGCATTCTTTTGAAGTGATGTGATGAGAAATATGTGGTTGAAAAAGAAGGAAAAGTTATTGATGTGATGGAAAATATTATTTTATTGAAGAATGTGTGGTTGAAAATGAGTAGAAGAATGAGAATGAAAAAAATAATGTGGAAGTTGAAAAATGAGGAAAAGTTATTGATATGATGGAAAATATTATTTTATTGAAGAATGTGTGGTTGAAATTGAGCAGAAGAATGAGAATGAAAAAAATAATGTGGGACAAACAGGGGTTTAATATAGTTTACCCAGATTGATTTACCATCATTTTCGGATTCCCAATACATTTTTCTGAAGGATGTGAATGCTAGAGATGATTCATACATTGTGCATGTTTGGTATTCCATGTAAGGATGCTTTTAAGCACTCCCACACATGCAAATTAACCAAACAATGCAATTACCTGCCATGGAACTGACTAATCGAGTTG
>CAIGRQ010153322.1:0-14385 GCA_903798375.1 Fraxinus sp. D2006-0159
AAAATTAGGGTTAGGGATTTTATACCACCTGAGTTTTGAAAAATAAAGTTTGGTCCCTGATTTTTGAATTCGAAACTTTAAACTCCTGGACCCATGTAATTTCCTCTAAATTTAATTAGGCTAATCATTTAAATTGACCTAATCCATTGTTTATTTATTATTATTTTTTTATGTCTACAAATTTATCACAAACTCTTCAGCAAATTTTAACTTGAGAAATCTCATTAATATATATATACAAAGAATTGTGCGAACGAACACTTTTTAAGTATTAAATTTTATAATATATAAAGTCCGATGAAATAAAAATCACTTTATGGACGATTCTCTAAATAAAGGGCTTTAGCATTCTTGCCCACCCTTGCTATCAAACTCAAGGAAAGCCTTTATTGATACATTTTGACAATCTTACTAATAGAAAGAGGCGTTAGCAAAATGGAATTAGATATTTGGCGATACAATATTAGCTAGCAAGTGTATGAACTCATACTTTGATGACTTTCTAGTGTCCAGAGAAGCCTTAGCTTGACTTGGAACGTATTATCTACTCTCTCTAGCTCTCACATGAATAGAAAATTGGTTTAGCTCTTTCGCCATTACTCACTTCTAAAGTAAGTCTAAATTTTTTGATAATGGCAATCCCCCGAAACAAATGGCCACTTAATCACAACCTCTAGAGCAGGGTCGTATCCCCGATCCGAATACCACAAAAAATTAGGGATGCCTTTCTCTTGAAAGTAGTCATAAAGTTTTCAAAGTTTAATACAATTGACTTGACTATCAAAGTCGACCAGGTTCCTCATTTAAATTTAGTAGACAAATTCACTGAAAAAACACACATTTTAAAGATCCTTCAACAATTTCATGTTAAATTGGTCCAAAATAATTCAAAGTTTATTAAAGTCGATTACAATGCAAGTACAAAAAGAAAATAAAAAATTAAACATGTTATGTGGTGCTCAAAATGAGTATTCATATACTTGAGCTTCTGAATGCGATGGTGCATATTGAGAAAAAGAATTACAGATAAAGTCCTCAACCTTTGCATACTATAACACTTTGATCCCTATCCTCTTTTCTTAGCATCTGATTATTTTGTTGCATTTGACTCCCTAGCAGACTTAAACGGCTAGCTTGGCTAATCGCCTGCCACCACGCTGGCCAATCGCAGCTTGGTGTTGGAGTAAGGTAAGCAGGAAGAGGAAGAGAAAATTTTGTTAATCTTTTCCATGAATAATCCATCTCAACCGAAGAAAATCCCATAGAAATTCCACGTAATTGAAAAATGATAAAGTTATTTCACATACATTATATACAGTTATTATTGTCATTCTTTTTATTTTTGATAGTCTATAGTTTCATTACCGTACCTATTTATATTTTAGACAAACATTACCTAACTATAGTCAATAAGCATAAGTGATGCTGTATGGATACTTGTCGTGGAACTCGTAATTTATCTAAAACATGTTCGGAAATGTTTATAATCGATTTAAATTATGAATAAAGATAAATATGTGATGAAATAAATAGATAATACTTGTAGATACCATAAAATATGTTAATAAAAAGTAATTTAACGGACTATAAACAATTTATAACAATTTGCAAGATGGGATTTAATATTATGGCAACATGATTAGTAAAATCGAGACACTAAGTCTTGGGGATGGCAAAATGGCTTGTCGGCTTGGGGTCGACTCAAAAAAAGCTCGAGTCGGACCAGCTTGTTGCTCGGGTCGAACCCCATTTTTGGGCTTAGGCTCGAGTCGGGCCAACCCGTGAGTCTAAAAAAAAAAAAAAAAATTACTTGCCACATTTTTTTTTATTTTTTAATTTTCAATTTTCATTTCATTTTAGCTGTACTTTTTTTATATGTTAGTATTTAGTTATTATTTATAATACGTATAAATTGCACAAAATTTAAATTTTAAAAAAAATTAGATTAGTCACGAATTTAAAAAAAAAACAAAAAGAAAAATAAAAAAGAAAGTTCGAAGTATTTTTACTCGAGCCGAGCCCAAGCAAAAAATTTCAGCTTGCGGCTCGGCTCATTTACACCCCCACCAAGTCCAATGATGCATAACATTCAATCTCTGATAACTTGAAGAGAAGTCCTAGGAAACTTTGATGAAGACAAGTGTTAAATTGCTTATTAGGTAACACTAGACCAAATCCAAAATTTGAAGCAAAAATGTCCATTTCCATAAAGTTTCGAACAAATGGGATTTACATTTTCAGAAATGCGTCACACTTTTTACTAACAAGTAACAACATAACACTACAACAAAAGAACCTCGACCAAGTCTCTAACCAAGAAATCGAAGCTAAAACCACTAGTTCGCTAAGGAATACAATTATCACGCACTAAATTAGCACTGATATAAAGAGAATACCTATTCTAGGAAAGCCTCGGGTATCAACTGCTTATGTCTTATGGTACTTTAAGCAATTGCATATACAATTGAGACGGCTTCAGTAGGGCGCCACATGGTTTTTTGGACAAACAACAATCCTTCCTTATCCCTAGAGTAGGTCGAGCGAATCTCCCACTTCATAGACTTGAATATGCTCTCAAGTTCATTAAGGGTCTCAACATTGTCCCGGACAATGAGCTTTCCTTCAGGTCTCAAGATTCGATCAACCTCAGCAACAAAAGCCATGAAATTACACCTGTCGACCCCAGAAATACAGAATTATTAGAATAAAGTATAGAAACGTTAGGCAATTGGATTAAACACACTGGCGGTCACCGAATTTTCACATTGATTGTTCCAATTTGGTCATTTTTCCATGTCCGTTAGTTTGACTAACAGAAAACTGATGTTGAAGTCTAGTTGACAACCAACTAATAAGACTTCCACGTCGCCCTTTCTGTTAATCAGACTAAAGTAGAGTAACCAAATTATGACAAAGTTTAAGTTAATGACCAACACGAAGTTTGGTGACCACCAGTGTATTATACCCCGCATCGAATTACTGGAATATATACGCACTTCTTCTTAATTTTTGAGAAGAGATGATCTGCATGGAGAAGATCATAAGATCTTGGGTATGTACTGAAGGACTCGCACCAGTCGTGATAAATTCCAAATAGACCTCGTTCGTATATAATGGGTAGTGTATCCGGAGCATCTATGGAGATAACATTCATAACCCACACATTCAGTTCTTTCAAAGCAGCAGCCAATCTGCAAAGAGAGCCAAATATATTAATACAAGCAATATACAGGTTTATGCTTTCAAACAAGAGAATAACAACGCCGATCAAGTGGAGACACAGCAAATACTTGGCAATGAAAAATGCAGGGTTAAAGGGTAAAAATACTCGACAAGGCTGATCTGAAGTCCAAAAATTACACCAGGAATATAAATGGTCTGTGCAATTAGCCCTAAACCTAAATTATCAGGGTATTTTTGGGTAGCGTATCCAACAAAATAATAATAAGTGCATGTAACACCCAAGAGAGTACAATGGAGAACATTTTAGCTTCTTCTTCCTTAATAGAGTCCGTACTATATAATCCACCTTACTAAACATACTATAAAGGTAAAAACCAACGGCCATTGAACTTAAGCAAAATTATATGTGATAGTTACTGTAATGAAAATTTACAATCTGTATTCAGAAGAATTCATAAATGGTTTAATTTATAAATAAATAGAAATAAGTGATGAATAAGTGGATAGTACTCATGTGTTCAATGCATAAATAAAAATGAAGTTTGGCCCTTTATAAATTATTTATAAATCAATTATAAATTAGCCAAACAGAGGCTTAGTTAGTTCCATATACAAGTGCACGACAAAGGGAGAAAAATATCACTGGGCCCTCAAGAAAATAGCTAGAGCTAGATGGTATTTTTTTTCTTACCCTCCATAGACAGCTCGCATGTCCATGGCATTTCTCACAGTGGACCATTTTATTCCCAGTCCATTCAGATATGACTTGTTCACCACATTCTTCCAATGTTCATAATCTGAAGCAAAATCCACTGGAGCAGGTTTACCATAAACTCCAACCTGGGAGCTCAGCAACCAATAAGGTGCTTTCTCCAATCTGGTGGGCCATTGTTCTGGCCACTGAGACCCGCGTTCCGAAGAATCGGCAGGCAATTTGTGGATGCATGCTTGCAAAGGCACATTCCTGAACATGTCAAGATAAAATAACTGATTTTGTAAATGTAAAGATGAAATCCAATTCTAGTCACAATTAAATTATTCCAGAAAGAAGTCAATTGGGATTTCCTATTTCTCTTAAAGGATAACATACCAAGCAGCATTAGGATCATCCGAGTCTTCACAAAGTGGAGGATCATTTTGTGATCTTTGCTCATAGCATTCATTTGAAGTTGGCTTGCGATATGTAGCTATACCTACTCGATTAATTGTATCCTTGGTAATTGAAACAACCTCCCAGCACATTGCCTTAGTTAGTTTCTTCATGGCTATCAACCATTCCGACAACACAATTTTAGATTCTATGATCCTTGTATACTTCAATGAAAAGAAGATTTTAAGTGTATACCTTCCCAAATCTCAACATCTTCATCAAGCTTCTGGTAGACAGGAGTAGCAGACCAAACAAATAAACCACCAGGTCGAAGCAAACGATTCAGCTCCAAGAGAAGTTTACCACCTGCATGTTGTAACACGCTGATGAGTGTCAGACAGACTTACAATGGTTAAAAATTCAAAGAAAGGTGAACAGCGTTTGAGTTGACAAATAAAGCATGTGTTAAGAGCAAATTTTGAGTAGAATTTTTCACTTCCAGAAGAATGCTTCTCTGTAAGTTTTTCAGGTCATATAATTTAGCAATTATAAGCCAGTCCTTCTCAAACAAAGCAGTTGGCAGCATCATACCTTCAATGTGCCAGGGTACCCTACAGCGTGCACAGTGGACTGCGTCAAAAACTCTTGCTGGGTATGGGAGTCTCTTAGTACCCATAACAGCCGATATAGCAGGAATTCCTCTTTCGAGAGCAAATTGAACCTGAGCTTCATGTTCATCTTTCGGAGCCAATGACATGGTTAGTGTGTCCCTTTCAAAGAGAAAGCCCCCAAAGCTAGCAACACCACATCCAACATCCAGTACCACACGTGAGTGTTTCCCCCAGGCAATATCAGGCACAGACTGCACAACAGTCAATTAGCATGAGTTGAAAAAATAAACTTCAATGATCCTATAAAGCACTAGTGATTAGTCCAAAGAAAGAAGATGAATTCAAAGTCTTACTTGCTGTATGAAATCGATGTAATGAAGAGCACCATGCTTAAACTGGGTGCCACCTCCAGGGAAGGTAAGGTATTCACCGCTAACTTTAACCCAATTTTGGTGTCCTTTTACCTCTGCAAGCTTGGTGTGGGGAACATTATGGTACCATATCTGTAGGAACGAAAGATCAGAAATAACGTGAGAAAGAAGGAAACTACAAAAAAGTAGCTACACAAAATCTTATCTAAAGTACTGCACCTTTTCCCGGCTTGTAGGCCATTCGACTGAGCGTCGGTATCCTTCAGGAAGTGGAACGAGACAGGTGGGAGGATTTTCGGGACAGTGCCTCTCCCTATGTTCATAATGCTTAGTTGATCGAAGGTTCTTGATTGCTTCCAAATTGTCAAGGCACGGAATATAATCTGTCCCAGCAGTGATATTACAAAGTTTCCAACTGTACACATTTTGTGTCCCTGTAGATTTTTGCGCTTCTTTCTCATTCTTTGACTCAGTTGCCTGAGTTGAAAATGCTCCATTTTGGGTCTTTGTTTCATTTAGAAGCTCTGATTGAGACCAAGAAGGATACACCTCACCTGAAGACTGATCCTTCTTCTCCTCAACCTTCTCCTCTATTTGACCATCTTTTGTATCACCCGAAGCTTCTTCAGGTTTCTTCTCATTGTCATCAGACCTGTTTTCCTGGTCTCCAGCTTCAGAATCTTTACCCTCAGTCTGCGCTTCCCCATCTCCCTTCTTTTCCACTTCATTCTCCGAATCATTCTTAGATCCATCTCGTTTCATTTCTCCACCATCTTCCGTTTTGTCTTCTCCATTATCTTTCTTTTCATCCTCTGACTTCTCTTCCGGTTTCTCTTCCTGCCTTTTGTCAGTGGTTTTCTTTGTCTCTTCAGGCTTTGTCTCTTCGGGTTTTGTCTCTTCAGGCTTCTTTTTCTTATCCTCCTGATTTGAATTCAAACTAGAGTCCTCTTTGGTTGCATCGTCAGTTAGATCACCTGGGTTATCTTCAAACTGCTTTGACTTGTCCTCATCGCTAGGACTACTTTCATCAACCATATTGTTACTATTCCCACCATTGCCAGCATCTTTGTTATTTTCAGTATTGATCTCACTCGGCTGTGTCTTCATCTCACTCTTGTTTTCCTGAGAAGTGACATCCGAGGAAATGGGGACCACAGACGACGATGTCATCATCCATACGCCAACTAAGCAAAGAGCTACGAAAACCACTATTGTGACTGTCGAACAATACGATGACGATTTTCTTCCATCAACTCTAGAGTACTTTCCTAAAGCCATTCTTCTACGAGAAAATTTTGAATCAGTCCTCAGAGACCTTTTTTTATTACACCTGAAATGTAAGCAAGTATACAATAAGATTAAATATCTTCAAATCCATTTTCTTCATTTGATTGATGTTTCGAATTTCAAAGAAATCTGTAATTACTTGAGAACAATAATGATCTAGCGACAGTAATAAACAGCATCATAGATCAGCATTAATTGCTTTAAATTTCAATGCAAAAAGTGCAAATCAAAATCAGATCATCATTAGATCAAATAAACACAAATGCAAGCAATTAAATCTAAATTCTAATCTTACTATTAAATGAAAAACCCAAAAGTAAAAAATATTGTGTTCTCAGATTGCTGTGAACCAAAGTATCACACGGATAAACAAACTAACTCGAATTCCCCGGATCGGAATTACAAAATCCATCAATAACTAAACAACGCCAGAAACATAAATCAAGAACTGGATCCAATACAAAAGAAAAAAACAAAAATTATCAAAATTGAAATTGAAAATCACACATTACACATATAAAGAACACCAAAATATAGGCTGGGCCAGCTTGAATCAAATTACCTTTTTTGGTTATACTCAATGTGGATCTGAAACAAGTAAAGCAGCTTGGCTCATAGGCTAACTCCCTTGGTGCAAAACGCACCGCCTCCCTCTGCTCTTTGGGGGATGCTTGTAAGAACGAAAGGTAATGAAGAGAAGCAGATATATGTATGTATATATATAACTATAAGAAATAGCAAAGTTTTGAACTTTTGTGGGATTTTTTTAATGTCAATGGGGAATTTTTTTAATGCAAGTTGCATGTAAATTGGGATTTTACGGTAGTTGCATTAGTTTAGTGAGAGAGAATGGATATGGCGTGGATGAGAGAAAGACGGCACCACAGGATTGCCGTGAAATTCTGGCGGAGAAGAAGCCGGGTAGATTTTTTTAGTGTAGAAAAACTCAAGAAAATAGTAAATAAATGGACAGCCTGCCGAGTATTGTGCAGAGCATCGCCTCTTAAATCACGTGTTTGCCCACTTCATTTAGGGATGGCAAAGCGGTGGGACGGGGTTGTCCGGGGAACGGGACAACAAAGTGGAATAAAAACTAAGATCCTGTATGGTCCACGCTAGAATTATAATTTATTTTTTTTCTAGTTAATCACATATTTTTTTAATAAAATAATATTTGACGTAAATTCAAAATAATTTCTTTTCTTTTAATTCCACATTATTATAATTTATTTTTTCTTTTTCTTCTTATCAATTAGATATTTTCTAATAAAATATTATTACATATAAATCTAAAAAAAGAAAAAAAAATTCTTTCCTTTTAGTCACACATTATTCAAAAAAAATATTATTATTTCTCTCATTATAATATGGAATAATGAGGGGGGTCAAATGGATATCTCGATTTTTTATGATATCTAGTTATTTTTTAAATATAATTTATATTTAAATACATAAAGAAAAATAATAATTCTTATTGTACATAATTGATGTACATAGAGAGGCACATAACATTTATATGGGATGGGCCCCACTCGCATGTACATAGAGACGTACATAACACTCACATGTACACCTAGCAAACCCCAAGAAAAAAGAGTCGAGACTTGTCTGGGATGGAAATCATATTTTCTATCCTCATTCTGATTATCCATCGTGATAGGATGAGAGCAAAATAATTTGTCATCCTTTTTATAGAAATGATACTTGTACTGATAGTTTTACAAGTGCTGAGATAACGGTACCCCAATTGATTGTTTTAACTATATTTGCCCTATTTATTTTTTTTCGAAATTAAATGAAATATTGTCACATGCCGTTTTGTAGACCAATTTGTGCTAATCGTGTTTACAAAATTTTGGTGTAACGCGAAAGGTACAAAATGGCAGGCCAAAATGCACTTTGTTAAGCAAGAGATTTGATCATAATTAACCAATTGTCAGTAAAGTAACTCGCTTATGTTTTTATTAATAATTTTGCTTCGAGGGGATTCCAAATGCAGCAATTTCAAGGCATGTTTTAGGACAAAATTAAAATAATTATTTTTTAACATTAAAGATTTAAATATTGACAATTTAATTAACAAAATAATGCAAATGAAAGGACTGACTTTTACTGTTTTTCAGAAAATAGTATTTTAGTCTGCATCCATCAAGTGGGATGAAAAATATAAACAGAAGAATTTTTTATTTTTATTTATTTATTTATTGTGTGTGTCAAATGGTTAGATTTTTGAATGATTAAAGCAGAAAATAGTTAATTTAAAATTTCTTGGTGGATAAAAGGTATAAAAGGAAGAACATTTTTTTTTGTCAAATGGTTAAATTTTTGTATGATCAAAGCAGAAAATAGTTAATTTAAGTTTTTTTATTCACTAGAATCGTTTTTTCACTTTTAAGTTTTAATTGCATATATAAATTAACAACTGAATTGAGTTCATCGAAATAAACGTAGTACCTTAAAGACGAGTGAATTGGAACAATTTTTAAAATTTTGTCTTAACCAACTTCACTCCTCCATTGATAGTTTGGTATCCTTTTACGTTAAAGAAGCGCATAACGTTTTTCCTATTGTGCGATTTTTGACAAATATTGTGCTTCTGCAATCGAAAAATCATATCTTTTTCATTGTCACTTTCTTACTTCATGCAAAGCTGAGAAGATTAGAAAAATCCAACCAACCAGAGAGGGGACGAGGACAATTAATCTCCAAAGTGAAAACCCTCCACATCGTCCATCAAAAGCAATGAGCCATTGACTCAAGAATAATTTCGAAGTTTACTTTTTTTCTCAATTGTGGTAAAGAAAGCGACTTTATAGAAGTTTAAACATGAAGCAACTTTAAAAGCAGGTGACATTTAAAATCATCCACCACCAAATCTAGGATTTTATTTATTTATTATTTTTTATATTTTTAGGGTTTAACAAAAAAAAAAATATTTAAAAAGAAATTCTAAATATTAAATATACTTTCTTATTAAAATTTGCAGAAAAACAGAGATTTCTAGAAGAGAAAAATGGGTCCCATGTTCTCATCAAAACCATTCATACAACATGCGAGCAACTGACATCATATTATTTTACTGTCACATATCATAATATATATAATTAAGTCGTGATCATAATGAAACCGGGAATCTACACGTGACTAAGAATTGAATTTGTCATACATAATTTATGGACACTAATGTAAATTACATAGAGTAGGTGGAATTCTTAATTTATTGTTCATCTATAATATATTAAATATCGCTGAGAATCATTTTTTAAACGATTTTAAATATTACTATAATTCAATTATTTTAATAATATTTTACTCTTTGTTTTTCAATACGAAATAAATACTTCAAAAACCTTGTCATGTATGAATTTTATGTTATTAATTCACAGCAAATTAACATTAACATTAATCTAGATTCAATGAATCTTGATTTAATGAATTTAGAGTTATTATAAATGAATTTATTTTTATTCTTGTATCTAGGAAATTTAATGGATTTTTAAATTAATTCTTATGTATTAAATATAATATTAAAAAAGTTGTTCATTTGTAGTATTTCATCATTATAAAAAATTTGAATTATAGAAATTGGGTTCATTTGTAGTGTTTGGTGCATATTTAAATGAGAGAATACATTTTTTTAAAATGATGTGATGAAGAATATGTAGTTGAAAAAGAAGGAAAAGTTATTAATGTGATGAAAAATATTATTTTATTGAAGAATGTGTGGTTAAAAATGAGTAGAAGGATAATAAAAAAATAATGTGGGTCAAACGGAGGGCTAAATTTTATTTTCTTTAATTCGTTTGAGACTCATCAAATTCTTCCAACAAATTGGCATCAAATATTATTTTTACAGCACTTACAAAGCATTTCAGAATAACGTGCAATAAACGTTCGATTATGATTTGTATATCTCTCTATATTATAAAGTGTGTATCAAACGGTGAGTTAACAGTTTTTCTTGTTTTTTTAACAGAGTTGTTGTTTTGCTTAACACTGTTTGTTTTCCTCTGTGAAGTGTGAAAGAATTCCTTTGAGTAGAAGCTGAAAATCGAAATTTAGCACGCAATTAAGGCTGATAATTCACTAATTAAGGCTGATAATTCACTAATCAATTAAGCCTGCAACTGAATTTGGAATTCCATAAGGTTTGAAACTGAAAACCGATTAATTACTTTGACTATAATTATTAATCAAACTGATTATTGTAGTGTGAACTTATATTTCCAAATTTTGTTTGGAAGAAATAAATTTCCTTTACATTACTCAAAAGAGAAACAACTTGGAAATAGCAAAAAATGAGTAATATATTTTATTGGTCGCTTAAGTAAAATACGATATTGAATTAGAAAAAAAAAATGATTTTTTCAATAGTAAGATCTTTCGAAAACTTAAAGAAAAAAGTCATTTACCAAACGAAGATAACGTTGGAATAATTATTTGTGATTATTACAATGATAATGATGTTCATTAAAATAATACTCTTAAATCACTACGGGAAGCCCAAAACGCTGCATCTTAATATAAAATAGTTGGTTTAGTCGTCTGTTTGCCGGCACGGTGACAGGGGAAGGGAAGAACGACAAGAGAAATAAAGAAGAGGAAAATGATAATTTAAATTTTTTTTAAGTATGTAACGTTAAAATAAGTAACTTATTATATATTTAAATAATAAGTTAGTTATTATCTAAAAAGTTAACACGTAAACATAAAAAATTAACATTTTTGTCTTTACACTACTTATAAATCTGTCTGATCACCTTTGTTGTTCTATCTTTGTTAAGGACGGGTAGAATTTTTATGCTGAATAAATATTAATATTATGGTAAGTTCTAACGAGAATTTTGATCATTTAAGTGTATTTTCTACACTTATTCGGAGTCCTAAATGATTATTTTTCTATTTTGGATGGACTGGTGACTAATTTGTTATTTATCGTTTTTATTATGAAAAACTCATGTTTGGATGAAGAATTGGAAGAAAGAGCGAAAGGGGTTAAAATGAAGGAAATTCAAAATTTGGAAATTGAAGTGCAAATATTCAAAAGTTATGACGGACCTCACGATGAAGATTCAAGAATAATAGGTGTCAATTGGATGAGAAAAGAAACCAAATAGATGAAATATAGTCAAAGTATTATCAAACACCAATTTTATTGATTTTCTGCCTCAGAATTGAAGCTCATTTTTTGGCATAGAAAACTCTCGAATTGAAAAATGATATCTAAATAATAATTGTAACCATTTGAGTTAGTTTTTCAACGCACTTTGAATCCACTCAATTTGTTGTCGGAAAAAAATAGATTTTTCTTCTTTTTGTTTTGGTAACAATTTAATACAATCTTTTTTACATCTTTTAAATACCAAAATGTGAGAGACCTTTCAAGACCTAAAAATATCTATATTCTACATATTTTGGAGGCGAAGAACGACGCTTGATCAACAAGCATAAGCTAATTACTCAAAATTATTGAAGATTATTCAACCAAAAACAAGATTTCATTTTCTCCACTTTCTTGAATCTTTTCTTGATTTGGGTGATGTTTTTCCATATTATCTTGTATACTTTAATTAATAGGATGATAGGCTAGTTTTTATTTTGTACTGGATGAATATGAACGCTATTATTTGTTTATTTTAATTCAAAATAACTAGTTTAGTAATTCTTTTTTATTGGTTTTGTATTTTCATTGAACTATTTGATTGCATAATCACCAACTAGATAGTAAATTGCTTGTTATAGTGTATGGATATTCACAATTAGTTTAGAACGCTGTAAAATAACACATGGACAATACGTATTAAGAATAATATAAATGACATGTGCAATCATGTGTGATAAATTATATGAATCAATGCATGTTTTTTTATATGAATTCGGATTAGATATGATCGGGTTGTGTTAGACATAAAGTTTAATATATTTTGAAAAAAATTATTGAATATAAGCGGATTATCGTTTGTCTTGAATGCATGAATTTACTAGATTACGAATTAAGAATTGAATTAAATGGCAATATGAAAATTCAAGATTCCACTACAAACATTCACATTCTAAATAAATACATTATTTGCTTTCTTAATTTAGGATTAGTATAGAAAACATACAAATCATCTTTTGCTATTACATGATTTTGAATTTGACAAAAGCTATAAACTAGATATTAGACATTATTTCTCATGAGAATGATAAACTTGAACCTCATTGATTTCTATTACTTCTACAACAATATTGTACACGTGCGAATTTTAACGTAACAAGTTTTTGGTGTCGCTGTTGGAGAATAATGGATTTAATTTTAGTTTAATAGTTTATATTAAGTGCAAATTTATTTATTTTTCGCCTTTATTTGTTTTAGGCTATTCATTTTACTACATAATTCCTTTATGTTTCACATATCTTAGGTTTTATGCAAGATTCCGAGGAGATCGAGATCGTTCCTATAGATCTCGAAATCAAAAATACCTTTAAACGACGCAAGAGAGAACGTAGAAGAGAAAGGGTAATGGTTGAAAACCGAATCAGATTCAAGATGCACATTAGGATCAAATTCACAATCATCACCTCCAATTCAGCAAAGAGCTATCGCCAACGAGGGCCCAATATTGTTAGGAGATTATGTGAATCCAGTGCTAGTGCCAGTATCAGTGCAATCGCCAATTGTACCCGCCCTTTGGACATGCAAACTTCTACCTTCGACCTGATGTCATCAATCTCTTCTAGAATCATCAGACATCAAGTTCTTCGGGAAAGCTATAGAAAACCCTCATAAACATATACAAGCTTTTCTGATGTTGTGCGAAGTCTTTAGCCATGAGGGGATGTCATCAAATGCCTTTCAGATGGGTCTATTCCCCCACACATTGAAGGAGGGTGCAAAAGAATGGCTCTACTCATCACCCTGGACATAGAAGAGGCATATTAGATGGAAATAATCTTGGGAAGACTATTACTGTCTATAAGTCAAGCCTTGTTGGATTTTGATACTAATAAGATAATCCTGAGGATGGAGGATAAGCAAAATAGTTTCACTATGGAGAATCCAATCAAGCAACCCTCCTACTTTGAGGATTGCCAACAAGTGGATCATTGGGAGAGCTACAAGGATAAGCCAAATGGAGATGGAATTGTTGGTAGGACAACAATGAAAACTTGATTGTGTAGAAGATGAAAGGACGTGCAAGCAATGCATAAAGTACATGGCCGAAAATTCTATTTTCAAGCTACCATGAAGAAATAATAAGAGTCAAGCTAAAGAATTTAAAATAGTGCTTATTATGTTTTCTAGACTTACAATTATTTAGATAAGTTTTTATTTAATTAATAGGGATCATCATCCATTTCTCGTTTCTCCTTAAATCCTCAAGATTTATTTGGTTTATTAGATGTTTGGACTAAGTAATATTTGTTTCAAGTATTTGACCTTTAATGTTTTTATCTAACTGCATTGTGCACAAATATGAAGTTGTGGAACGCTTAAACGAACATTGATCGAGGAGACAACGGGAGCAATAAGAAAAGCTAGCCATTGGATATCACGCCATATTAGGGAGTATTTTTTTCATTTCCTTCCCCGCTCATTTATATGTGGACTTTGATTTAAGACATTGAAGACAATGTCTAATTTAAGTTTGGAGGTGAAAACATGAGTTTTCTTTTATTTTTGTGTTTTTTGTGTGTAAAAAAAATGTAGAATTTGAAAAATTTCAAGAACGCACGAATTAAGTTAAGTATTATTTATGAATGAGTTAATTTCATAATTTGATAGGTTGAAATAGTGGATATAGATGCTAAATCTAAAATCACTATATTTTACATCATTAGACCAAATTTAGAATAGTTT
>CAIGRQ010153326.1:0-12107 GCA_903798375.1 Fraxinus sp. D2006-0159
TTGAAATAATCTATGATCAAAAAATTAGAAGATATGTGACCGTGAAAAAATCTGTGACCAATTAATTTTGAAATATGTGACTAATGAAATAATTGTGACCTGCAAATTTTTTGATATGTGACTGAAAAATAATATATGACTAACTAAATTGTAAATCTGTGATAGGAATGGTCGCTGGAGTAATAGCCGAAATCAGAGTGGTCGTCGGAACGATCGTCGGAACAGTTGCCGGAGAAGAGTGGTGGTCAGAATGGTCGCCGGAATAGTCACCAGAGCGGTATGGGTGGTGCAGGTGGGATGTGTTAATTATATTATATTATATTTAAAAAAAAAACCTGATTTTTGAATTTTCAAACTATATACCTGATTTTTGAATTGGTGTAAAGTATACACCTTATTTTTTATTTTTTTCCCCAACGAATAATAAGGGCCAATTCATCATTATTCGAACCTTATCCTTGAATTGGTGGACTCCAATATTTTTCAGCTTAAATTTATAATTTTCAAACTTTATTGTCAAATGTTCCTAGATTGCCATGTTAGACAGGTCGTAATCGAATTGGCATGTCCGAAGCACGGATATAGATTGTACAGCGGCTGACACGTATATCATAGGGGTGGGAGTGAGTTGTGTTGTGTCGATTTTTGCCTAAACCCAACCCAACATGGTCGGTTTGATTGAAATTCAGCACAACCCAACTCATATAAAGATTGAAATACAATCCAACCCAATTAAATGTCAGTCGGTTTGGGTCATGCCGAGTTAGTTGGTTTTGGACAACATGTCAACAAATATTAAAGTCACAAAAATAAACTAGTTGAAAATGGCAAAATACATAAGAATATAAGCAGTTTCTTCATCCACAAATTAGCAGCATACCACATGCTAATTTCAACCATTTTCTAAATGGTATGCTAACTATAAAGCTGAATAATTAACACTAAATTCATGCAAAGTACCCGTAGGCGATCCATAATCATCTTCATCTATCCTGGAGTGTAACGACATCCTTGGACTTGAAATTCTGTGCTGCTATTTTGTGAACTTGGAGTACTATACAGAGACGAAGGCAAGGAATGTGATGACCGTGGTGATGACAACGATGATGATGATGAAGGTAATGACTGTTGTACTTGTCATTTCTTAAAACTTACCTTAGGCAGAAAAGATTGTATCAGATTAGATTTGTGATGATTTTTCGTGGGATTTTCGCTGGACTGGAATGGAATGAAGGTGGGGGTGTTGGATGAGGAATAGGGCTTTCCTTGAACTTGACTTTAGGCGTACAAGGCTTTGATTCCCATAGGAATGGAACTCCAACACATGAATTCCTTTTATTGTGAGAGACAGCGAGAGACAGAGAGAGTTGGAACTTGGAAGAATAGTTATGGTTGGGTTTTGTGTTCTGTAGGCTAGGTTCTCACGTTTATTTTTTATTTTTTTATTTTTAATAAGTGGGTTGGGTTGGGTTGGGTTACCTCGATTTTCATAAGTCAACCCATGAACCGACCCAACTCGACCCGCTTCTTAACGCAAAACTCGAACCCAGTTGAAAAATCACAAAAAATTGATCCAAACTGGTCGGTTTGGGTCGGGTTGGGCGGTTTAGGTGGGTTGGTTTGGGTTTTGCCTACCTCTACATATATGTATTCATACCAACACAGACATGCTAAGGAAAAATTACAGTTACGGTATCAAACATTTCATTTAGTAGTGGACTTTGTCCAAACCTTTCATTTATACCACATGCGATACCAAATCTTTCAATTCTTCAGTAGGTGGTGATGAAGTGGGTTCTTGCTGTGGGATTATGGTGGTGGTGTTAATGGATTCTTGTTGTCGTTGTGACTGTAGCTTTGACAATGGTGTTTCGATCTCTTTTGTCGGGGTAAACGTGATAATGGGTGAGATCTGGTGTGTTAGTAGATAATCTCTTGCTTCGTTTCAATTATAAGAGTTTGTTGTGCAATTGCTATTGTAGCTTTTTTACTAATGATAGCGGTGATGCAGACATTGGGTGGGTGCGATGGCATTGATTGCTGCTACTATTGGTGGTTTTGGGGTAAGGGGTTGGGAAAAAAGGGAGGATGGTAGGTGACTTTTGGCTTTTACATTTAATTATTTATTAATATATTATAATTGTAGTTTTTGTTGAAAAAATATAAGTTATAATTTTATCTTTTTAGAATTAGTCAAAATTATGTTCAATGTTAATTGTTTGGTCAACTACCGATTAAACTAATTTCCTTCCATTTGGATTTCAACTGCGATATTTTGAAAAATTTGGTACCGTAGGTGACACAAATGAAATGTTTGAGTAAAGTCTGCTACTAAATAAAATGTTTGGTACCGTGACTATAATTTTTCCTAAAAATAAACACACAGAGAGAGAATAATCCTTTGTTATGTAGAAGTCAATAATTAATTTTAAGCATATTTTTATGAAATTAGTAATTTTTTAACAATATATTTCATTAATTTTTATTAAAATAGACTAAAAATTTAGAGACTGTTTGGTAGAAATTAAAATCGAATTAAAATTAAAAAATTAATCGTTATTATTGACTTTTATTAGTCGGGTAGGATCCAACAACAACAACAGCTAAATTTTTAATTTTAATTGTTACCGAATGGATTTTAATTTTTAACCCCCAGCGCATGCTTCCCTTACTTGGCTCTACTGCCAAGAGCCTGTTGGTTCGTTTCTGGGCTTTGACAAAAGAGCGCAAATTATTGTAAATTATTCTAGGGTTTCCTTACAAAATAGCGCAAAATTGTTGTAAATTTCTCTCCATCCAATGCTACTTGTTCGTCTTTGACATCTATTGTTTCGATGGTGCCAAGGTTTTTTAATTGAAACTAAAAGTTTCCAATTTTTCTGTGAAGTGATTTGATAAATTTGTCCCGAATCGATGTCGAGTTCCGATAAAACGATGGAAGAACAGCTGAAGGCTGCTGGGAACAGGCTTCTTCAGCCTCCCGATTCTCTTGATGAACTCCTGCCTTTACTTGATGTAAGCCCTAACAATAGTCTTTTCGATTTTTTGATGCGCACAGTGATCTATTCCTTATTTTTGTTAAATAAATTGTGTTTTTTTGGTTTAATTTGAATAAATAAACGGAAAGCCTGATACTTACAAATTATTTCAGTACATATATTTACGAAGTGGAAGAAAATGTTGGTATTATTCATTCTTATGTCTTTTTATAATCTTTTTTCCTCTTTGTTCTGTTTCTAGCAAATTGAGGATCTTCTCTCAAAAGTGGAGCAGTCGCCGGTGAAATCCATCCAAACTGCTCTTTCTCCACTAATGAAGGCGTTGGTTGCGGATGAGCTTTTGAAGCATTCAGATGTTGATGTAAAAGTTGCAGTTGCTTCTTGCATAAGTGAGATTACGAGAATTACTGCACCAGATGCTCCATACGATGATGAGAAAATGAAGGTGAGGTGCATATACTTCCACTTGCATTCTATTTTTCGCCTCTTGATGGCTGTCTGTATAACATTTCATTTGGCTATAATGCAGGATATCTTTCAATTGATTGTGTCATCTTTTGAACATTTATCTGACCAATCCAGTAGATCGTATGCTAAGAGGACCATGATACTTGAAACTGTGTCCAAAGTTAGGTCCTGCGTCATCATGTTGGATCTAGAATGTGATCAATTGATAACTGAGATGTTTCAACATTTCCTTAAAGCCATAAGGTAGGATATCTTATGAATTTCTGCTTTGTAGTTCTTATCCTGCTGTTGCTAATGTAATGCCCTTGTTTTGCAATTTTATCTCTTCTTTTGTCACGGATTACTTTAATCTTTGAATTCGACAGAATGGCAGATAAACACGGACTTGATCTCTTTTATCCTATTCAATTTTTATAAAAATATATGGTTCTAAGTTATCCCAAAATTTAAAGAAATTCTCAAGCTTTGCTATTTATTTTTGTTGTTGTGAAAATAGAAGGTGGAGATTCTTATGCTTTTGATTCATTTGTGTGCTTTTCTTTTTTGAGAAGAGCATTCTTTAATCTGTGGCCTCTAGTTCACATCCCATCATTTATTTACTTTGATGCATGTATCACCAGCAAATTTTGAGGACAATTGATGTGTTCTAGTGCGTACAGAAGCTTATGGTTATATGATTCTTAGTATGTTACTTGGCCATGCTGTATATAAAAATATACGCCCCCTATTGGCTAGCTATGAATGCTTAAAATTACAATAATGCCTATCATCCCTTAAAACCTCGTTGATACATTTGTTTATTCTTGTTTTCCATTTTTCTCTTGGAAAGAACTTGTACATCTTGTGCTGTACATGCATTTATTTGTAAGGGTGGGATATAACTAATCACTTTCTTCAATATGTTATCTCTATGTTTAACAAGTGAATCAGCCATTCGGGAAAATTATTGATGTATGATTTTTCATTTTATGCATTTCCTGATGAAGAGAAGATGGATACATTTTGTAGGCAAAGTGTTATAAAACAAAAAATTGATGGTTTCCTTATCTTTCATCCATCAATTTATTGAAGGTTTGGGATATGTATATATGCGTCGAAGGCCTAATCTTTTACTAAGAACAATGAAGATAATGATTGAAATGTACATTTATTTGGAAATCATATGAAAAGAATAACGATTGAAATTTCAACACATGCCATTTTAGTAGCTATCTCATGGTGAAACAAATTGCACTGTATGACATTTAAATCATTAGTTTAAATTTTTTATTACATGTACATGTGGCGTTGCATATGATTAATTGCCTTGAGCCCTTTTTTAAACTGGCTTAAATAGTTTATTGTTGTTTGTTTGAATAAAATATTGGTTTGAAATGTCCATTACATTTGTCATATTTTTATGTATTGGTGGAAGTGATGATGTCCATTTCTGCGACTCATTTATATCATTAATTAACTTTTTATTTTAAAAAAAATATGGTAATTTTACTGTGCAACTTATCTTTATTTATGATATGTTCCAAAGAGATGGGCTTGTATTCTCTCTCAACTGCTGACATATTGCTTGTGGAGCTTCCAGAGATTATCATCCAGAGAATATCTTCACATCCATGGAGACAATTATGACTGTTGTATTAGATGAAAGTGAAGCTATCTCTCCAGAACTGCTTACCATCCTTTTGGCTAGTGTGAAAAGGAACAATGAGGTAAATTTTCCTTACATTTTTTTTTTACTAATTTTAATCTTTTGTATTTCTCATTGCTAATAAACATTCTGGTTCCAGGAGTTTCTGCCAGTTTCGACGAAATTGGGGGAGAGAGTATTTGAGAGATGTGCAATCAAGCTTAAACCTTACCTGATACGAAGTTTAAAATCTCTGGGGATTTCTTTGGATGATTATAGTGAGGTTGTCACTTCTGTGTGCAAATGGACTGGTGGTCCTACCGGTCATAATATTGACAGTACCTGTGTCGACCAGTCGGTATGCTTTCTTTATTCACAACTAATTGTTATTTTTGCCAATGGTGTAAATATTGTTAGCATGGAAACAACTGTTTCTTTCTTGACATACTTCAGTCCAGCTTCAAGTTCTTCTTCTCATGCAACAGTATGATCCTAGTGCTTCCTTCATTCTATACCTTCTTCCCGTTTCTGAGTTTTGTTTACGTAACTCTCCACATTACTTTATTTTGTTTATTAGAAATAGAAGCTATTATAGTTTTATTGCACTGTATTCTATTAATGATTGTGGTATACTTGCTTAAGTGCCGAGAAGCATGGCATTTTTGTGGCAGTTGAAAGTGGTTTGTTTTGGCATTGCTTAAGATTTTTACCTGTATAGCTACATGTACTATATATATGATAATCTTTTGTTTTGGGACTTGTACAAGTCATGGAACAAAAAGTACTAGCCTGTTTTGAATGGGAATTCGATAGTCTTGCAATCCCCACTTTTATGGTTCTGAAGTGATTTTACTATCTTCTCTGGCTCTTCCCTGAACTGCTGGCAGTTTCTCTATTAAATTCGGTAATCGGGATAAGTTATCATTTGAACCTCATTGCTGTATGAGCAGGTGACATTAGATGTTGCCGGTGGGACAAGTCACGAAGAAGAAAATCCTGATGTCAAAGTATTTCCCAAGTCAATTTTGAGTAATGGCGTCAACGAGACTGGTAATGAAGTAATTTTGACTGATGTAGATTTCCAAAAGGCAGGATCTATTGATGCAAAATTGACATCTGAGACAGAGTCTGATGATATGGCTGCTCAAAAACAAACGAATTCAGAGTCTAATCCAAAGCAAGCTGCTGAGCAAAGAGGAAAAAGACCTAGCTCTTCAAATAATTCAACAGAAATTTCTGGTATTGGTGACAACGAAAGAGGAGTGGAGCAACTGCCAGTTCACCTAGGCAGTCGGGGTAAAGATGTGGCAAATGTTGAGGCAGAAAAACCATTGGATAAAGTAAAAGAGACCAGTATTCAACTTTCTCCGTCAAAAGCATCTGAGAGAAAAGATGTAGATGTTGCATTTCCATCTCCGACTGGCATTCTTCTTAACGAGAGTCGTCCAAAGAAGGCTGGTCGGCCAAAAAAGAAAGAGAACTTGGTTAAAAACAAGAGAGTACCTGTTGATGCTGCATCTAAGAAGGCATCTGATGGAGCAAGTGATTCAGAAACGAAGCAGCACAGGCGCTTTGGAAAACTAGAACCTGCTGAGATTCCAGAGAATCAAGTGTTGGCTGAGGAAGATACACGTGAAGATGGTGGCAACACAAGTCAGTCAGAAGCAAACTCGCCAAATCAGACAGATGATAAAGTGAATGCTGATAATGAAATGAAGGCTGGATCCTCATCAAAGAATGAAGATGACAAAAAGCATGAGCATGTAAAAGCTAGAGTAGATAAAGATAAATTGAAATCCTCTGCCAAAGATGATGCCAAAGTAATTCAGATTTTCTCTAATTTGCTGTCTTGGTTCTCTGTTACTTCTGTTGATCACTGGATTATTTTGTCCTTCTAATGCTATTCTTTGTCACCTTTTCTAATAGGACATGGTTGCTTCTCTGAGGTCTCCAAAAAAATCAACTAATGTTGAAAGCAATCAGGAAGAAACTCCAAGAATGAGTACCAAGAGAAAGGGTACTCCAGGCGCAGACAAAGTAAGTACTTGCCTACCATTGATATGACTCATTTCATCAACTACCAGGCATCATGTTACATTTTTTGTTTGACTGTTTGCATGTTCAATTTTTTATTCTATCTTTTATTCAGCTTCTTAATTTACCACACTTCTATTTTTATTTTTCACAAGTTAATTGCCTTTCCTTTTGCACTAGATGATGGGTGCCCGTATGCCTCAACAAGGCATCACTGTTAGGCAGTATTAGCAAATGACTAACACTGAGGGTTAGCAAGAGAACCATCCAGTTCTCGTACTAGTTTCGTAAATTCTCTCTTGGGATCTAGAATGATCAGTTGCTTCATCTTGTATTTTTCTTTTCTAACTTGTTTTCACAGAAAAAATTCTGGATTTGAGTTTTCATTGGATTCTGTCAATAATGTTATGTTTGTCTTTTACGAGCTTTTATATATGCAATCTGTTTCTTACAACAACTCTTTTCTTTCAACCTGGTATTAGTTGGTCCATTTTGTATGTATTCATCTCCAACTCGGTAACACAGAACAAGTTATGGTATTAAGTTCTTCCTCTTGGGTTTTATAGTGATTAGTTGCTCCATTTCATCTCTATCTCGTTAACATCGAACAAGTTATGAAATTAAGTGCTCTCTGGCATATTGTCAACAATGTACCATTCCAGTTGCCACCTCTTACCTCCAATTTCACATTCAACAAACTCCAGAACTGTGAAGGAGTTTTCAGAAAGTAGCACACAGACACATTAAATAAAATGCTTTAGATTTTTCTTTTGAAGAGTGGCTAGATACTGTGTCAAGACTACACTACTAGCACCAATGAAATAAAAATATTCACGTATAAAAAATTACAGAGTAGATATAAAACAAATTCAGGGCATTGTCCCTCGTGTCAGATATTAAAAAGATCTAGGCTATGTTGTGGAATTTTAAAAACTCACAAGAGCACAAATATGTTGGAAAACAAAAAAAGCAAGCAACGGAGAATCAAAACGAAACAATTAACAATTCAAACACTGATCACGGAATAGCTAAACTAACTTCTAACTATAAGAAATACATGATATTTAAGATGAAGGAACATTCAATTTAATTAGTCCCAGAAAGAACAAACTATAAACATTTAAGCGCATATATTGAATTAAAACAATAAAACGATAATCACTTAGTTAAACAAAGTTTCTTCTTCTACTAAGTAATTTAAAACAACATAATAAAATAGAAGACGTAAAATAGATAGAAACGACCACAGATCAAGAATCTCGAATAGCTTTCAAGTCTTACGTTCGTCTTATCTTTTTCATCACTTGCGTGACTGCTACCTATTTTCTGCATTTTTGCTTCTGTCGCTGCACCTGTATTCTTTCTTTTCGTGTGTTTATTAAGCTTTTATAATTGCATGGTTGCAGAGTCGCTTCCCTGATTTTGCTTCTTTCACTTGTTTCCAGTTGCGCCTTAATGATGGTCTGAAGAGAACCTGCTTCTTTCTTTTAGTTTCCTTTTTCATGCTTGTGTGCCTTTTTTTCAGTTATTTCTTTGCAGACCATGCACGTGCACAAGTCTCAGAATTCTTTTCAATTTATTTCCTTTCAAGATCAACCAAATAAGGGAAATTTGCACTCTTCATCCCCAGCAAATGAGTGATATATGATCTTGGTCTATCCAATTCTCATATCATAATTTAGACCCTATTTTGTCTTCTTTTCTTGCCCCTTTTTAATACTCCATCTCATTAGCTTCTATCTCTGACCTAGTCCAAACAAATAACATTAATTATTCTTTTTTTTTCTTTTGGTAAAGGTTGACTAACAAAATTAAGATTGATAATTCATATAAGCTCGACAGGCTTCATCACATGGCGTGCCAATCACGTGTCTGAAGTGTGTCGGGGTTGTGTCTCTCACTTGCCAGAAACTTAGATGAGTATATACAATACACGTCACTTGGCATGTCATATGTGCCGAAGCCTGCACGTCTGACACCGTTGCACCAATACTCCGCTCTAGCATTATCTGTATTAGCAGCTTCAGAACTTTGAATGTTATCGATAGCTGCATTTGGAACTGCTTTGGAGGTACATGGAAGTGAATCTGGGTAATTTACCCCAAATGCTAGAATGCATGCCAAACAATTAGTTGACAAGATTAGGAGAATATGTGCCAAAAAGTAGATGCGACACTGATTAGGCAATAAACCTTACAGATGCAGATGCAGTTATTTTGGATCTGTCAATAGATATAGAATAAACCACACGGCACGGAGAACAAGAATTCATGTAGACATCCCCAAATTTATAGGGAATAAGACTATATATTGTTTTCGTCTTAAATTTATATGTTGGTCGATCCCTGTTTAGTATTGGACTTTTCAAGTGAGTCTGAAAGAAATGGTGCTCAGTTGCTTGGGTTTTTTTTATTGGATGCCCCCTAAAGGACCATTTATTCTTGACCTTTTAGAGCAACACAAAGTCGTAGGACAGGTAGAGCCAATTTTCGTGCAGATAAGTTGCATCCCTTGACATGAGATTTTGCTTCCTTTCTTATATTATTAATCTGATGTATTATATCAGGCATCCGGGACTAGAGAGTTCGGTGAGAACTTGGTTGGTTCAAAAGTTAAAGTCTGGTGGCCCAAAGATCGCATGTAAGTGCTTGTCTCACAATTCTTGTTGTATCATGTAGTTAATAATGCGAGGTCTCTCGTTTTATCGATTTCTCTGCTGCCTTTCTTTCTCCTTTCGCTTCAAGATTAAGATGCTCTTCATTTGGGCTTTCTCAGGTTGAAGTTGTGCCTTTGTTGTTTTTACTAAAAACTAAAAAGAAAATTATCGGACTGCACTTGCAAATCAATAATCTTAAAATTTTCATTTTTCAGGCTTTTCAACTGCCTGCTAGATCCTTAGGGTATTTCTTGCCCAGTAGTAATGGAAGAAATGTGATCTGCTTGTGATTGGTAATGACGCTTCGTTAATTTCAGGTTTTATGAAGGTATTATTGATTCTTTTGATTCTATCCAAAAGAAGCACAAGGTCAGTGTAATCTGCGAGGTTTTGCATTTTAATAGCTTCTATTTCTTTTTCACTCGAAGTCTTTTTCTAGTATGAATTGTTGCTCTAATCCTTTATAGATATTGTACAATGATGGAGATGAAGAGAAATTAAATCTCAGAAAAGAACGATGGGAATTTGTTGATAATAGTTCTGTGGTAGATGCGGTAAGTACCATGTTCATTTAATTGCGGTACCTTGTGCTCATCGTTCTTCTACATCTTTGCTAAAAATTTTGTTGGCAGGGGCAACCGGTTGAATTTGCCAGTACTGATACTCCCTCTGAAATGTAAGTGTTGTATGTGACCCTCCACCATTCTCTTCCCCTCCACACTTCTTGTCACTGAAGCTGTTCTGAATTGCCTGATTTCATTTGACTGTGAAAATTGAAGTATTAAGATGACTCTTCAAAGTTATTGTTAATTGAATCTAGATGGAGCTTATGCAGTTGTTTTTTTCCTGTCCATGCCTGTTTTTCCTGAATAGCAGTCACCCTCAAGCATCATTATGGCTTCATCTAAGTTATGACTTGTTTGAACTGCAGATGAGTAACCCTATACATGTAATAAAAAGAGAAAATTGTAGCATTGGTCCCAACCTATTGACTTAGTAGCAAAGGGGTCCCCAATCTATTATTTTTGACATTAAAGTCCAACCTTATTATATTTGTAGCACCGTGGTCATCAATGGACAGAAACTGTCCAATTAACGGTAAAAAGGTCAACCTTTTATCTGAAAGATGATTCTACCCTTATTCTTAGTTAACAGAAAAAATAAATAGAATGAAAACAATTTAAAAATAAGTAAACCAAAAGAATAGAAAGGGAGTTTCATCTTCCCCACCACCCATTGCAACCAAAAAAAAAAAAAAGCGCCCAAAGATCCCAAAGGAACTGAGCTTGAACAGCTAGAGACATGGAAGGAAAGATTTTTCTCAAAAATGCCCAACAGACCTCATTTTTGAAGAGCAATAACAACAGAAAAGACCACACTGACCCATTTCTCTGAGTCGAAATATCGTTGCCATTTCCACAACTGTCTATGTCCTGTGTGTGTTTCCAACCGACTGGCCATTTTCCTTCTACCCCCAACCCATCTCCAACCTTGACTTGTTCCTCCCCAATCCATCTCCACTGCTCTTACAGCAACCTCGGCTCCATTCACAGTAAACATCCGCTCAATTCCATTCAATCCAATTAAAAAATGAACCAGAATCATAAGGAAATTGAGTTGGGTTATATCTTGCCTAATATGTGCATAAAAATTACATATGGACAAAAAATAATGCCATTTAAACCAAAAGGTTCATACAAAAAGGATAGAGCAATCATATGCTCGGCATATTATCCATAGACATAGAAGACGCAATCTTTCAGTTCTAATGAAAATATCCTGTTTTCAGAGAGGAAATATCAGGAGTTTCAGATCCTCAATGAGGTGGGTGGAGATGAGGTGAAGGGGGCAGTTGAGCAGGGCTGCTGGCGGCCTTTGGCAGGAAGTTGAAGGAGAAGTTACTGCCAGCAATGGGGAAGGGGGTGCAGTTGAGGTGGAATGGGTAGAAGGCAGTAATGGTCCTAATGGAGGTGGTTAGAAGGTTGGAAGAGACGAATTTATCTCTTTCGTCATTTTGGTGGTTTGAAATTCTTGCCCCTGAATAGATGGAATGGAATGTGTGAGATTCACTTGATTATTTCATGGCATTTTGGACGGTTTTGGTTACTTGAGGATGTGATGCTACAAAAATGATAGGTTGGGATCTGAATGTCAAAAAAATAATTGGAACCCATTTTTTACTTAATTAATAGTTTGGGGACTAACTCTTCGAATTTCCCCAAGGGTCCGTTTGATTGCAAATATGGAAAATGGGTGGAAAGAAAATATTTTACTGAGAATTGAATTGACTAGAATCTGTTTTCCTGGGAATTGTAATTAATAGTGT